>CAJPEV010002137.1:0-49845 GCA_905338385.1 Darwinula stevensoni | reverse complement strand
TATTTTTCATTTATTTTTCATTTATTTTTCATTTATTTTTCATTTATTTTTCATTTATTTTTCATTTATTTTTCATTTATTTTTCATTTATTTTTCATTTATTTTTCATTTATTTTTCATTTATTTTTCATTTATTTTAAATTCATTTAAATTCATTTTTCATTCATTTTTCATTCATTTTCCACTTATTTTTCATTTATTTTTCATTTTTCATTTACAACTCATTCGTTTTGGCAGATTTACACGAGCATTTCGAACAAGTGCGTCGGGATTCTTCTCCGCGGGAGGAAGCACAAATTGCTGGACTTCCCCGGGGAGATGCTCTTCCAGGTACTTTTGGCGCTTCTGGTACTTTTTTTTTTAGTACCCGATTCGTTCGTCGATGTACCGATCGATTGCAGAGGCGGGACGACGACGTGGTCATCCGACTCCTGAAGCCCATCGCGGAGATCCGGGCCGAGACGTGAAAAGGGCCGACGAAGGTGGCATCGGGCCGACGAAGGTGGCATCGGGTCGACGTCACTTACAATCACTAATAAATGTTTGGCCGCTTTGGCGTGATAGGGACTGGGGCGTTCGAATCGCCCGTAGAAACACGAGCGGTCTTTTTTTTCTCTCGCAAATTTCTTGTCGTTGCGATTCTTGTATTCTGCAATTCTTGTCGTTGTGCTTCCTTGACTCGAATAAAAATGTCGTCGGCGTCGACACTTTCCGTTTCGTCGGTCGATTCGTGCCGGCGGCGAAGGGAGAAGAAATGCTGAAGGTCGGGCGCCGGTCCGAGCCGCCTTTTTTTTTTTCCCTCGTGCGTTACGAGATGCACGAAGGCGGGGCGGAAATGTCGGCTCTGAAGGTCGTCTCCTCTGCGACCGGCAGCCGGTCGGCCTCGACCTTTGCGGCATCTACCGCGAGTCACCGCAAGGACGAGGCTGACGGAGACGCCGCGCGCGAAGTCCGCGTCGACCTCCACGCGCCCAAAGCGATCATCCACGATTCGCCTCCGCCTCGACCAAGCCCCTCTCGAAACAGAGAAGAAACAGAGAAGAAACGGAGAAGAAACAGAGAAGAAACGGAGAGGAAACGGAGAAGCGACGAGACAAAGGAGGAGGAAAAGGAGGCATAGCAGACGACGCTGACGCTCGAGTCACGTGACCCGAGTTGTTCGTTCCGGGCATCGATCGTGGTGGCGTTCGCGTTCCCTTCCTGCCTCCTCTCCCACTCTCCCTTTGACCTTGCGCAAGGAGACACGCACCGGCCTCCCCTCCGCCTCTCATCGCCAGGTAAATCCACTTTTAACCTTTCGCAAACAGTTTGCAGTTTCACTCGCGCTTCGATTCGGTTAGTCGCGCCCTTGTTTGCTCCGAATCGACGCGACGGGGGCCCCGCTCGAACCGATTTCGTTCGGTCGGTGGCATGCTCGGTGTGCGGCCGGCATTTTGCGCCTCGTCGGCTTCACTTCCGCTTCGTGGGTGGGTCGTGGCCCCCCCAAATCGGAGTGATGAATTTCTTTATCGCCTCTATGCATTTTTCGATCGAGTGCTCATTTGCCTGCTCGACAGATGCAGATTGGATTCTCTTCCGAGCGTGAAGTCAATTTTTTGCTAGATGGAGTGCTTCCGCCTAGGCCGAAATATGAAGTGCAATCTCGGAATTTGCTGGTGGTAGAACGGTTTCATCGAGCAAATGTTTGACTGTAACTCTGAAAATTGGCGATGGCATGTACATCGATCGTATGTTGACCGAAGTTCTACGTGACTGTTTGCTCTCTGGAGAAGTGTGAAATCGACAGCTTCTAATTTGAAGTGAAGCGTTCCCCTTGTCAGATTTGATATTCAATATATGCCTAGGTTGCATTTTTCTGGGTTTTCAGGTTAAAACGTTGCCCGAGCCACTGTGGCTGCCTTTTGATGAGCAGGCTTTGGTATAATTTAGTATATATCACTGTCTCCATAATTCTAAGCCCATGAGAATTGAAGCTTTTGTCACTGATATTCTTCCTTCTAATGATCTGTTTTTGTTAGTACCTCCTGTTTTTGTTAGTACCTCAAATTGCTAATTTGTGAACCATTTGGCTTCCTTTGCCTACTGCATTTCTAGCCTCATTCCATGCTGGGCACTAGCATTCGGCTGGCAGGCGGACTTACCTTCACGAATCGCGTTTTCACTTGTAATATCTGGAATCTGGTATCATTTTTCCTGGAAGATATGAAGGAATGAGCTCTTAATGTTGGCATGGGCAGGCCAATGAAGGATGTGATGAGACAAACTGAATAAGTGGAAAAGGGTGAAGGTAACAAACTGGCTGAGGTATGGATGCCACTTTTAGCTTTAGGCTGCCCCTTGGTGACTATTCCATGGCACATTAGATTCGGAAAACACCAAGGTTTGTCGGGTTGGAGGCTGGGGGTCTCTGTCTGTGAAGCTTGTAAATGTGGATTTGACGATTGACCCACTGTATAGGCCTAAGCCTCTGGAGTAATCTTCATGCAGTTCAGAGGGTGTCGAGTGTCATTAGAAACTGTATGCTCGGGAATGCCGTGGCACAAGTTGATTTCTATTTTTAATGTACTTGGGGTATGAATACTAAACTAGGTTTAGGTTATAGCAAGTATATTGGTATTGGTCTCTTTATTTTCCTAGAAGCTAATGGCAAGTTTTAAACTGAAAACATTTGCATAACTTCTACGCTGAATTGCCCTTGTTTTCATCCACTGTTGCAGTTGACACCCAGTTGAGTCATTCCAAAGAAGTGAATCAGGAGACATTTAGAAGTAACCATGGCAAAGGTTGGAATTAATGGTTTTGGCCGCATCGGTCGCCTCGTCTTCAGGGCTGCCCTCGACAAGGGTGTCAATGTGAGTTTAAAATCAAAATTGACTGCAGAAAATTGGATGACTGCAGAAAGAAAGGTGGATGCAGTCATGACAGGGATCTATTCCGTCTCCTCCAGGTTGTTGCCATCAATGACCCCTTCATCGACCTGGAATACATGGTCTACATGTTCAAGTATGACTCAACACATGGAAGGTTCAAGGGTGATATCAAGGCTGAAGGGGGCATGCTGATTGTGAATGGTGAGTATATGAGAAGGCCAATTTACACTGTAGCACATTAAGCATCAGCTTACAGGTTTTGATCAGAGTACTTTTGAACATTTAATGGCAATTTGTTCATTTTTCAGGTCTCGGTTGAACAGAAACTAGGATAGGCCTAAAGACAACCTGACTTTCCTGAGAATCTCCTTTTATTAGATAGTCCATGCTTTGGGTTTTTCTGTATACTTTAATTTTGAAGAGCTTAGGCTTTAATTCGCTGAATCTTATTATATGCTAATGTCTAACTTTTGCCATCTTTCAACCTGAGTGGGTTTTTCTAGTGCTACATTTCATGTACAGGTCAGCAAGTTCATGTTTATGGAGAGAGGGACCCTGCAAACATTCCATGGGGAAAGCATGGTGCTGATTATGTGGTGGAATCCACTGGAGTCTTCACAACAATCGACAAGGCTTCTGTGAGTCCCTACTCCAACTTTTTAGTGTTTGGTTGCTGTTGAAGAAGCCATTTCCTCTAATTTGTTGTTCTTGTATTGTTCTTAGCTCCACTTCAAAGGAGGAGCAAAGAAGGTGGTCATCACTGCCCCCTCGGCCGATGCCCCCATGTTTGTCATGGGTGTCAATGAAGCTGCTTATGACCCAGCAATGAAGGTTTTGCATTGTCCTTTTTTTCTAATTTTTTTGTTGGTGTTTCGGAGCTGAATTTTTCAATGCCTGGCATTTAATTCATCAGGTGGTGAGCAATGCATCATGCACGACCAACTGCTTGGCTCCCCTGGCCAAGGTCATTCATGAGAACTTTGAAATTGTGGAAGGTCTGATGACCACAGTCCATGCTATGACTGCCACCCAGAAGACTGTGGATGGTCCATCTGCAAAGGTCAATATTATTCATATTCATGCACTGCACGGCTTTGATATTTTCTTGGTTTTTATTATTCAGTTTTCAATTTTATCTTTCAAGTTTTTAAAGGGGGGTGGGAAATTGCCATACCCTGCAACACTTGGCTGTTAAAATAGTCAAATGTCTCACTTAGTGTGATCACCCAAAACATGATGATTAATGAGATCCAATTCTGAATGTCATTTGAAGATTGATCTCAAACGAGCACCATCTGAGTTTACTTATGTTTCAATCTGTGTGCGTCTGATGGTATGATGAAAATTGCTGTCATGACGATTGTGTCTGTTGGGAACAGCTCTGGCGTGATGGGCGTGGTGCAGCCCAGAACATCATCCCGGCATCGACGGGAGCAGCCAAGGCTGTTGGAAAGGTTATTCCAGCTCTGAATGGGAAGCTGACTGGCATGGCCTTTCGTGTCCCCACCCACGATGTCTCTGTTGTCGACCTCACCTGCAGGTATGAATCATTCCTTTTTTTAATTATATCTAGTTTACCCTTGATCGAAAAACTAGAGGCTTTTCTCTTAAGGGTTAGAATTGGAGTACTATATGCACTGGCAGCTGACTTTCAATTAATGATGGAAGGAAATTAGTGCTTCTCATAAAATAGTTGTTTCATGGTGTTTCCAAAACATTCCTGTTAGCAGCTCAAGTAATGGTTATACCAGTACTTCTTGCAATTGTTAATCTCTTATGCCATAGAGATTATAGAGAAAATGCTTAGAATGAGATGCTTTCAGAAGGGTGTGAGCATGTCCAGATTTCTGCAGTGATGCTTAGAAGCCATTTCCCTTGTGAAATATATTAATGATGCTCCAATAACTTGAAGACTTGATTTTGTAATGTGAATGGTCAAATATGCAGATGATTCAAAGTGCCACCAGTAAATTAGCTTGGCCAGACTTGTTGGCCTTCAGTATGCTTCTTTAACGAGCCTTTTAAGGTGAAGATTTGTACTTTTGCCTCAGTGAGCCTCATCCTTTAAGATTTCATAAAAGTTGAATTTACCACTTGTGCATCGTATGATTCTCTTCGTAATGGTATGCAATGATGCCGATTGAAACAATCCAACTCCAGCTACCCTTGCTGGACAATAATCAACTGAGTAGATTCTTCCTTGATTTCATAATTTGTTTTGTGATGTAGTGTGCACAATTTAACTCGTTGCATTCGTTGTAGGCTCGGTAAGGCCTGCACCTATGACGAGATCAAGGCTGCGGTCAAGAAGGCGAGTCAAGGCCCGATGAAGGGAATCCTGGAGTACACAGAGGACCTGGTCGTGTCTTCGGATTTCATCGGCGATCGTAACTCCTCCATCTTTGATGCCCAGGCTGGAATTCAGCTTAGCCCAACCTTCGTGAAGCTCATTTCCTGGTATGTACCATTCCCTCGTTCGAGATGTTCTCTCCTTGCACGAAAACGTGACGTTCGTCTCGTCTTCAGGTACGACAACGAGTACGGCTACTCTCATCGCGTGGTGGATCTGCTTAACTACATGGTCACCAAGGACAAGTAAAGGGAATCCCTGCAAGGGGCTCATTGGGAGAGTCCAAGGTCACACATCTGTCTCCAACTGATCTTTTTTGTCCCCAGTTATCCATAGGAAGAGTTTGGATCTTATCTTTCTCTGAGGTCCTAGACCTTTGAGTCCAGTGGTGCAATGCAATGTCTTGCTAGTCTTTTGTATTAGTAGAGAAATTGAGTGTCCTTGCAATTTATTTGAATCTTTGTGCAAGATGTTCCTTGAATGTGTGCAATGCCTGAATCTGTCAATTTCAGTGTGGTTGTGAGAGTCATTACTCTATCTCTCGCCGTCTCATGCATGTCAATCTCGATCCTGTTATTTCACCTCTGTTTTTACATGGAGTAAAGTGGAAAGTCTGCATTCACTTGGTGTGTCATTGCATCTCTCTACAAAATATGTAACAGTAATGCTTGGTATGTCTCTACAGCCTATTCTGAAAAACGACCATCTCGCGCTTTGAGGTTTTCCTTTCAGATTTGCCATAGGAATAAAGAACTGGTCACTGCTCCATTTCATAATGGGGGGGAAAAGTATCTAGAGGCATGCCTTGCATCTGTTAGATCTGTCTCCGTGGTCTCAATGATGTTCTGAAATGGGTGAACAGCCAGGTGGCACGATTTAAAATGAGCCTATTTTAGAGGTATGCCTTATGGCTTTGCCTTTCAAACAGGCATGGCAGATGAGCCTAGACTGGGCAAAGCCAACGGAAAGTGCACTGGAGCGGCCGCCATCTGCAGCCGTCAGGCCTGCCAATAAATTCATAGCTTCCTGCTATGATCTCACTCCCCTGTGAGGTCAGACGCTCACCATTGGAGTCGGGGCTTCATTCAGCCATGCATTTAAAAAGATGAACATTTTGCTTCGGGAGAGTCCCATTGCGATGAGCAATAGATGTTAAGGCAGTGGTAGCACACTGGCGGCAAAATAGGCCTAAGTCAACCTTCGTTGACTAAAGATAGTGTTTTGGAAGTTTATTAGTACAGTACCAGCTTTTCCATCGTTGAGGCGTAGAAACCCGGTATTTATTTTCGTTGCGCTTAACAAAAGTAGTTTCCCATGCCGTTTGATCCAGTGTCGACACTACGCACAGAAAAATGCGTCACACCTAAGTTCATATCCCTCTAAGAGGCCAATAGTAATCGAGCCCGATTCGCGATACCCGACCCCAGTCGTTGTTGCACCTCGTCCTCGACGGCAGCAGCGATGGCCGACGGCCTCTCGAATCGGCGTGGGATCTTCGACCGCTTCGTCCGGTCTAGTTTATCATTTCTCTGCTTTTCGGTTTAATACCCTTGCTCGTGCTGGGTGGCGATCCGTTTCCGAAGTTGACTCGATTTTGATGCCGGCCTGGAGGGACTCTTCATTTCGGAGGAGGGGACGACACGACGGTCTCGCATTCGCGTCTTCGATTTAATCGATTTGGAAGTGCTTCGCGTAGAAGAGTAAGAGAATGGGGACGCGACATTCGTCCACGAAATCTTCCTCAGTGCGAGTCTTGCGTCTCCTGGAGCAGACGGTGCCGGTCGAAAGTGGAAAGATTTCCCCGCACGGTCTCGCTTGCATCCGGCCACGCTTCGATTAGCCCTGCCTTTCTTTATCTCCCATACTCACATAGGTAATGTTTCCTGTTAAATTGATTTTGGATGATATTTCGCCGAAATTTCGAACCACCGAAATTTGACATAGAAAGCGATCCGAAGCGTCTCGAGTAGGTTAACCTTTTCCACTCGAATGGGCGAGTATACTCGCCCATTGGTACTTTGACTCTTGCATTCGTTTCATGCAGTATAGTATACTACAGATTAAAAGTCTCTTCATTCACTCGGGTGGGTCACCTTGCTGCACCGGAAAAAATTACGTATTTTCATTTTTTCGTTTTATGTGGTAAAAAATACGAGCTACCGGAGAAAACATATGAAAAAAAAAATTCAAGTGGAAAAGGTTAAAGCCTCGCCTGGACCCACGATCGCCTCCTCGATACGAAAGCAGGCATGTTACGAGGGCCACTCAATAAGTTATCTACCTGAATATGAAAGGGATGATAAGAGTTGACTTATATTCCCAGGGGATAAAATCCTTGGAATCAAAGTGGAATAAGTGTGTCGAGTTAAAAGGTGACTACATTGAAAAATAAAGTGGTTTTTTCTCCTCGGATGTTTCTTTCTTGTTCAGGTAGATAACTTATTGAGTGACCCTCGTAAATGAAATCCTTGGACGTCATCTGCCCTCGCCGAGATTGACATGAGCCCCCCCCCAAAAAAAAAAAAAAAAAAAAGCCCGAGCGAAAGAGAGGAACGAATCTGAAACGACCGCCCTCTGCCGGGTCCGATTTCCCTCCCGTCTCGTCGCGGTTGACGGAGAAATGGAAGAGTACGGAAGGCATTCCGAGTCGGGGGGATGCGGGAACCCTGCCGCGTTCTCGCCCGCGCCCGAAAACGCAATTCCGTTCTGGTATCATACGATGCGACGTACCTCGTCACTACCTTGTGCCTCGTCACTCGTCTTCCCTTGCTCGTATTTAACACGTTTTTATTGATGGAAACCGGCAACGGAGAAAGATTTGGCCTCCTGCTACGACCCATCGTCGACGGAGCCGTCGATCTCGCAATAACCGCAGCACGCAAGTCGGGAAACCGCGAGCGTTCTGAAAGGGTGAGACTCCAGATATTTCACGATCGCCGCCAGAAAGCGCTAGTTAAATGCGTTAGTTAAAGCTTTCGCGAGTTTCCTGAGTTCTGCGGGCTCGTGTCTGTTTTCGATATCTAGCCTGTGAATGATTTCGTCGCTTCCTCGTCTCGGTGCGATGGATTTTAATTACATTTCTTAAGCCTCTCGGAAAGTGGGCGGCCGCACTCCGCCGATTCGAGTCGCTGGTGGCGGCCGAATTCCATCCGATTCCATCGCATTTCCAAGTGGAAATGGGTCCCGAATGCGAGAGCTGCTTTCGCTTAAAATCGATTGCTTTCGATCGAGTGAATCGCCTCGTTAGGTGGACGCACCCCGGATCCAATTAGAATACCTCTGGAAACTTGATGCGATTGCCTTCAAGGATGGTCGATGTTGCCGGAGAGGAGGGAAGAAATAAGGGAAAGGTGGAGAAAAGAGGGAAGGAGGGGGGGGGGGGGGGGGGGGGGGGGGGGGGGGGGGGGGGGGGGGGGGGGNGGGGGGGGGGGGGGGGGGGGGGGGGGGGGGGGGGGGGACGCGAAATGGAGGGAAATCGCCGTCCGTGCTTCTCCTTTTCCTTCTCTCCCTCCTTTCCCGTCTCGAGCCACGACGTGGTGGCTTGGATGCCTGGGAATCGCGTCGAAGAGGAACGCTCTTCACTTTCCTGGTCGCCTGCAGTTGGGGCTGGATGATCATCCTCTTTGGGATTTTCGGCTTCGTGCATGTCACCGGAGCGGGAGGAAGGGGTAAAACCCCCTTTTGTGCAGTTTCGACTCGATGCAGAGGTGGCGAAACTCGCCTCGTGGAGAAAGATGAGATCGTCGATGCGAGATATCCGTCGAATCGGTGTCTCGGAATGGGAGCTCATCCATAAATTTCTTCAAATTCGCTTCTCCGGATTCGAGATCTTCCACGTTAGTTTTCTCTGAATGATGTATTCGCTGACACACCTCCATACATCTTCATCAGATCATAGACGATACATTTAAAATGCGAAAATGAGTCGACACCATCTCCATCCGCAGAATTGAACTGACTCACTCCGGGGTCGATCATCACCATCGTGAGACCGACAGAATTCCTGTCGCACATTAAAAGCCTTCATTTTCGTTTTGGCTTCTTCCCGCATTATCGGTTTGCCGCGTGCAAGCTATTTGCGCAAAAAAAGTCAGCCCAACAAATAACGGCGAACCTCATGCGTGAAGGTCGAATCACGTCAGAAAGCCGAAAAGATACTGGAAACACGATTCATTTCCCCGTCCATCCTAGTTGAAGAATTCAGAAAAAGGAGAGGTGAATCGCGTCGACGGTCTTTCAAGGTTACTTCGCTACCCAGCATCAATCTAGTGACAGCACAGACAATAACCTCGAAAGATGCTCGACGCAGCCTCCAACACGAGGGGGCTGAAAGGATTGCCGAGTGGACCCGGGGGAGAAGGGGGGGGGGGGTGCATTCCTGAGTCAGGGTGCAAACATGAGACTGGAGCCTCTTGCGTGGGACACCCATCTTATCGAAAATATCCTAATAGGTCTGTGTTGGGATGGAACTACAAGGTATGGAAAGAGGACCATCGATTTCTTAAGTCGATGAATGTTTTACAAAAATGATATCCACGAAATTCATCGTATGCATAGGCAGATAAATTCCTAACAGGCTTTTGAAATTTCATTAAAAATCCTTTCACCTTCTAGCAATCATTTAAGCGAAGCTCGTCTCGGTACGTTGAATTTGAATGAACTTTCAGAAACCTGTTGGCAAGATATCGGCCTATGCACAGGGTGAGTTTGGTGAGAATCGTTCCGGTAAGAGAAGAGAGCCATGGATGAAACGTCTGGGGTTTCTCTTTGGCATATTTCGAAAGAGGAAAGGAAAATGAAAAAAGTGGGTGGAGAGCGATCGCCATCTGCTGCGTCGCTTTTCTACGTGGACGAGTCTAAGTCGGGAGACTCGCGAATGAAGGAAAAGCATTCAGTTGCACTCCGGCCGTTCGCGTTCTATCGCATTTACGAGTGGGGAGTCGCGGGAATGCGAACCCTAGGGAACCCTCTGCAAGCTGGATGTAATTGTTTTAAAAGATGGTCGCTGTAGCTCGAGAGAAAGAGGAAAGAAATAAAGAGAAGATGGAGAGAGAGGCGAAGAAATGTCTGCGTTTGGCCGTCTGGGCTCTGGGGACGGGAAATGGAGAGAAATCGCCGTCTGTGCTTCTCCTTTCCCTTTTCTCCCTCCTTTCCCTTCTCGATCGCCGGCTCGCATGCCGGTGGCTTGCATGCCTGGGAATCGCCTGGAAGAGGAACGTTCTCCGGAGAGTTTCTTCATCTGCGGCTCGTTAATCCTACTTGGGCTTCACAGTTCCGAAGGGGGAAGGGGAGGCAAGGCCCTCACCGGATCGGGTGCGTCGGCGCGTTTTCGACTCGAGGCAGGAGTCGCGAAACCAGCCGTGAAGATGGAGGAAGTTCGTTTATGCGAGATATTAGTTGGATCCGCGTTTTCCAGTTTCTTCTTGGAAAGAAGCTAAACCCCGAATCGACTTTTCTTCAAATTCGCCTTTGCCGGATTCGAGATTTTCCACATAACCGCTTTCTCCGAATGATTTACTCTCGAAAGACACATACTTGTGTCTTTCGAAATATTCGAAAAATGTAGTCCACGAGGGAAGAAACGTGATTAGTGGGCGTAACCTGCAGGAAATCGATAGGGCCCGGCCGCGTGTTGTCTGTCGAAGGTCTTCATTCTGAGGTCAAGGTCGCAATATTGGGACACGATGACCTTGTTGGTGAACGTGCCCAACAGGCCTGCCCGGAAGCACAGAAGCAAGGAAGATGCATTCACTGATAGCGCGGCATTCAAAATTTATATATTGGAAGATTGGTTCGCCCTTAGCGCGTCATAAGCGAAGATTAAAATCCGATCGCTGTTGGCGCCAGTGTCTTCAAGGAGAAATTGCTCACCAATGCAGATCAAGATATATGGCTCCGCCAATTTGGAAGTCGGTGATAGACGTTGGCGCTGCAGGTCGACCAGGCACTGCTCCCCGTTTGCGTTGGGATTGCTTCTTCATCGCAGAGACGGAAGGAAACTGGCTTCGAACTGCTGTTGATGTCTCCCTAACAGGCGTAGGAAGGGGGGGGGGGGGGTTTAGGGGGTTAGAACCGCCCTCTTGGGCTTCTCGGTCAGGACACTGACAAACATATTTCAACCTTCCTTGGGAATTCCAATTTTACCTATTCCCCTTCGGGGAAAGTCTGAGGTCCTTCCACACACCCAAGATGCCAGACCATGATTTCTTTATGAACAGGAAATGAGTTCCTCATTTCCTGTTCATTCCATCCCCCGGCTGATTGAATGGGGGACAAAGATTGCAGACACCATCAAGTTACTGAAGCTCCATTGATATGTCTGTTCAGATAGGGTGAATTGTATGTGGTTCTCATAGGGAATGAGGGTTTGTTTATGGCCAAGGCTTCATGATTCTGCCTTGAGTATGGAGATAATGCATAATAAAGTGTCAGATTACATTGCCCTAATGAGATTAGAGAAGAAATATGACGGAGTACTTGACACTTCCGCGAATGATGTTTCAATGGAAAGAGGGAAATGCACTTTTGTCTTCTGTGTGCAAAACGAGACCAATACGTCCATTTAACGACCTCGAGGAGAACGACAACATTCCCACAAAAAGACTTAAGTGCAGCTTGGGCACATTGGATCATCGCGATCATTACTTTTCAAGGGAAAGTTGGAAGCAGCTGATACTTTACGGAGAAATTCATGAGTCAAATATAGTTTTTTTTTTAATCCGCAAGATGGCGCTGTATGTTGATGGAGAGCGCTGTTTTTGACCGGAGGACCCCCTATCTTCATGCTGCGCCACTTATTAGAAATGAATCAAACCGGTAAGGTTTTTTTTTTTTGAGCCTTTGAACGTTATCTGAGCCTCTCGGCCACATATCAGATGTATATAAGAGCCCTTTCAAGCTCCCATAGAAAATGGCGGAATATTTTTTTGTCATAAAATAGATTAGATAACTTACGTCAGTAGGAGGTGGTGAGTGGTTCATGTGCATGCATTATAACTCATGTCAGTAGAATGTGCAGGTGCAGATCTAGAGGTGCAGATCTAATCCCACTGACATGAGTCAGTGGGATTAGATCTGCACCTCGACGATAAGGACGTACTGTTGGCTCTGCGCTTACAGTATCTCCTGTGATGTCTTAGGGATACATATCCATTGGTGAAATGCTTTGGTTTTTCCAAACATTCCGCTTCTCATTCAGTGTGTAAGAATATAAATATAAATATAAATTTTGCTGACACGATGAAGTGTTTCTACTTTCCGAAAAGGGGAACTTTCCTTCAGTGATACAGGAACTGCCAATTAATGATTTATTTTTTTATTGGATTGGTCTCCCGAAATAAAATTGTCTGTAGAATATGTGTTTTTATTGGCAGATAATTTGATCTACAACGGAGTCGTGATATGAAGGGCGAGATCAAAGGCAAATGGCGCCCCTGGATCATCGCAGTGCTTGCTGTCGTTCAAGTCAGCGAGGTAAGGATGTGGCTTTCACTTTTTATGTTCCTCTGCAAGGGAGGCCAAGGTTGTACTTTTCTTCTCGGTATTTGTTTCGTAGTGCTGGGGTGCTCCTCCGTCGATCAGTCCCCAACTCCTTTCCACGTACAGGAGGTTCTGGTTCTTCAATGTGACCAATCAGCAGAAATTTCTGGACGGAAATGAACCTTTGCACTTGGTGGAAATCGGTCCATACGTATTTCGGTAAGGCGTGAGGGATCCCATCTTCCTGGCACAATGCACGCTGAATTCTCACTGAAACCTCCTTTTTCCATCAGAGAGGTCGTTGAGAAGAATGTGACGGGGACGTTTGAGAACGGGACAGTAGAATATTATGAGAAGAAGACGTTCTTCTTCGTGAAGGAAGAGTCGGTCGGTGATCAGAGCGAGTTGATGACCACCATCAATGCTCCCATCCTCGTAAGTCCATCGTATGACATCTTTGAAAAGCGGAAAACTTGATTCTCCAGCAGAACGATTAATAGCAGAACCGGCTCGCAAATTAACTACAGCTCTATTAGCATATAACATTGAATCAACATTGATTCAACATTGGTTCAACGTCCGGATGTTGAATCAATGTTGTTTCAATGTTATATGAAGTAATGTGAAAACCAATTTTCAATCGCTTTCCCTTTCTTGAGAGTATAAACTGGACTTCACTTATGTCCTCCAAGTCTGTTGACGACCAATTAGACACCTTAATGGGGAAAATCCATGCTTCGCAGGCTCGTTTCTTACCCACCAAACGCATTACTCCTCGAAAGCCCTACCATACCAGTTGTCAGCCAGGATTTTTCCTGGCTGACAACTGGTATAAGAATCTCGAGCGCTCGTAAGAACGCCCTGTTTCTTATCTTGTATTATGGCCCTTCAACCCCATCTCTTCTAAAGTACTACAAACGCTATCGATCCATACTCCATCGAGTTATTCGGAAAGCCAAGCAAATGTCCGTCATTTCCGAATATGAACAGTGCTCGAGAGACAAAAACCTAAGAGGCCTCTGGCGTCTGACAAACAGGATTCTTGGCAGGGATGCTACCCATACAATTGTGGGACTTAGAGAAAATGACCTTCTTACTAACGGCGAGGATATCGCTAACCGCATGAGGAGTCATTTCTCGAGTCTCTTCTCCCCTCACACACCTCCAATATCTAGTGTACCAGTTGGCTCCTCCCCTCAATTCTCTTTTTTCCTCCAGCCTATCACAGAACTTGAAACCCTCACAATCATCTCACATCTATCGTCAACCAAGGCCACTGGTCCTGACAATGTCAGTGCTAAATTTATAAAAAAGATAGCTCAATCCATCGCTCTCCCCCTCACCCTTATCTTCAACAATTCATTAAGTACGGGCGTTTTTCCATCAGCTCTCAACCATGGCAAGCTCATTGCGATCCATAAAAAAGGAGAGAAGGACATAGTCTCAAACTATCGGCCAATCACAATTCTACCGGTTATATCAAAGGTCTTTGAAAAATTGGTGCAACAACGTCTCGACTCGTATCTCAACTCCATCTCCTTCATCTCTCAGTCACAGTTTGGATTTCGTAGCAATCGCAGCACTCAAGACGCACTGCTTCATTTCTTGAAGGAGGTGCATTCTATCCTAAACAGAAATCAAGCAGCCGTAGGCATTTTCTACGATATCGCCAAAGCATTCGATAGCATCTCCCACAAATTATTGCTACAGAAGCTAGAATCGCTTGGCGTCCGCGGTGTCGCAAACTCGTTATCGCGAAAGCGTTCGATAGCATCTCCCACAAATTATTGCTACAGAAGCTAGAATCGCTTGGCGTCCGCGGTGTCGCAAACTCGTGGTTTCAGTCTTACCTCTCTAACCGGCAACCAGCAGTACATCACAGGGATCATACAGGTCGCGTTCATGTCTCAGAACCGATCGACATTACTAGCGGCGTTCCACAGGGCTCGGTCCTTGGTCCGCTCCTCTTTCTAATATATATTAACGACCTCCCCGCCAACGCTCCCAAGATTCACCTCACGCTCTTTGCCGACGACACCACAACCTGCCTTCCTGTTTCACGGAACTCCACGCCCACTTCCGTCTCGACATCTGGCGACATAGCCATACATTCTTGGACAACCAACAACGATCTGCGCCTCAACGCATCAAAAACAACTCGAGTCCTTTTTTCCACACTCCGACGTACTGATCCCCCACTCACCTTCGCCACCTCAACCAGGTGGTTTTTCTCGGTACTCGTTTTCTCGGTACTCGTTTAGATCCTTATTTTCGCTGGGACAACCAGGTGGACCATGTCCGTCGCCTCTTGAAATGTGCTGCAGCATCTACTTACCGTCTCTCTTCTGTTCTCTCTCAGGAAGACTTAAAAAAAAATGTACTACGCTCTTGCCTTTCCTCACTTGAGTTATGGAGTTCTTGCCTGGGGTCTTTGCTCTGAGCGACATGTCTCATGACAGAAACGCATCGTCAGAACCATCCTCCACAAGTCAATCCGTACCACATGTCGCCCTCTCTTCCCTAAACTCAAATTCCTTACCTTCCCCAGCTTGGTTTTCTTTCACACTAATGTCTATTTCCATGCTATTGTCTCTAAAAACGAAGCCATCTCAAATGCAGGCGTACATTCCAATGACACCCGAAGTAAAAATGACTACCACCGTTCAATTGATTCATCCGCCCTGGCAAGTAGACTTGGGGGCCACATTACTTCAATTCTATCTCCAGGTCAATTCGGCAACTCAAATCATACAGCCTTCCGAAGGCAGTTGAAGGAACTCTTTCTCTCACACCTGCTCTATTCATTCTCAGAATTCTTTGATATTACCTGGTAAACTCCCCTCCTACCCCACATCAGGGTTACTTACCCAGCGTCCTCTTACTCGAGTTTCCTCTTATGTAAAGGTGCAGTCACACCTCCCTCCCCATTCTCTTTTTTATTTATATTTATTTATTATTTTTATTCCAACTCTCCTCATTTTGTCATTCTCTTACCTCACCCGTTTTGACTTTATACTTATGTTCATGTGTTCAGTTTCGGTGTGTCCAATTCAGTTCTGTATGTTCTGAGTGTTCTGTCCAGTTCTGTTTACTTTCTTACTTATTTTATTTTATTTATATATTTCTGTTTATTCATTTATCTATTTTTCTCTTCACCTTCTGCCTCTTTACGAGAGTATGTATATTTGTAGTTTTCAGATATGACGAACTCAACGGACCAATTGGTCTTGCAAGAGTGATGGAATAAATATTATTATTATATTTCACCAAGAACACAAAGTGATGTTCGATATTATGCCAGAATAAAAAAGAACCAGAGTAGATATGAGGAAAGGCGACAGGGGTTCAGCCGCACGCACCTTCACACGTCGCACAGGTATCTGAGACCCCTCCGAGCTGCCAGGCACGTGAGCACTCTGGAGGGCCTTATCACTGCATATCCTGTACTGCATGTTTTGCAGCCCGAAAAAAGAAATGATTTCTATTTAATCCAGCATGTTGTAAAGCACAAACTTTTTGCCGGACAAAATGCAGCATCCAGCTGTTGTAAAGCATATTTCTCGATGCATCGCAGTATTGCAGTCCAACAGCTGGACATTCTGGATTTGATTTTCCAGTACAGCATACAGTTGCAACATCTAGCATACTTTACAGCACGAGTAAGAACTCGGCGTGACTCTTCTGGTGTACCTTGGACTAGGATGTCGAAAAAATCTGCATCGCTCCAAAGTCGCGCTTCGTGAAATGCTCCCTGATAGATCGACAGAGGTGGTTCACCAGAATGCATGGACGCATTCATGTTCGCTATCTATGCTCTGGTTTCCTCGAAAAGTTCAAGGAACGGAGTGCCTCCGGTAGGATGTCCATCTCCATGTGATCGCGTTTCCTTCGGCGCGCCTCCCCGGGTTTCCGCGGCGCAATATCACCGAACATTTTTTACTCGTCGACAGCAATGGGTCTTCCGAATGTATCGATACCGATGAAACACCAAAATTTTTGCCTGGATTTGCTTGAGACTGTCCCAGTCTAGAGATGAAGTCATAGGTCGCGATTTTAGTAGGTCTCTTTAGAGGCTGGCGTCTGCGTCATCTTTCCATGCAAAATTTTAAATTTGTCTCGTTCTCTTCCTTATTCCATTCACTTTCCCCGTCGGATCGATTTTCTGGCATGGAAGGAAACATTGCTGTCACGGATGCATGACTGACGTGGGGATGAAAGTGTAGAATTCGCTCTCAAATAATGATGTAGAGTCCTTGCATCGTGTTCCCACGGGTTCGCGTTGGGGAACGGATTTTGCGAAAATCTCGTTTCGTTATGCCTTTCCTTTCCTCCTTCCTAAGCGTAGCGTCGATAGAAAAAGTGAGAGGTGGGATGGGGGACACGGGACCCACGGGAACTCTAGGACACTGAAACTCGTGAATTTCATACGTCTTCTACTTCTAACACTTGCTTCTTTCTTTTTTGTAAGCGCGGGAGTCACGTGCCCCCCCCCCCCGCCCACACGCTGCGCCGCAACTCTCCTTAAATCTGTTACGAGTGACGTATTGAGAAATACGTGCGTGCGTTTTGGAAATATAACCATTCGGATCTCCCAGCCGAGTGGTTTCCAAATCTTATTGGTAGTTTTCCCGTGGCCTTCGAAAATCGGCTGCAAAACTTTTTTTATATTCGGACCTGGATTTCTCAGGAACGAGGAGATACTATGGTTTTTGAAAGTCGACTTTTAGAGACGACCAGGAATATTTTTGCCCTATTACATACCTATTCCCCTCACCTATGATGACTTGACTGATGCCATGTCGGAGAATAATGCAGGAATCAGTCACGTTTTCCCCTACATGCCTCCTTCCTCGCAAAATCCCGCAAGTCCCTTTCAGTAAGTACTTCGTCCCTTCACCATCAATCCCCTTCATCATGTGGCGGAATGATCCACGATTCAGTTGAGACCTCAATCGTCTCTCTAGGCGAATATGTTCCCTAATGGTCGGACTCTTTCCTCGATGAACTTAGCTTTCCCCGCTAAAACCACGAGCAGACGACACTCGACACGACGCAAGAGTATCCCCTCGCACATTCTCCCTCATTCCCATTCCCCTTCCCCCAGCCTCTCGCGCCAGGACGTGCCTGGCACCCGCCTTCTCGTCGCCTTGACGCATGGCTGGGACAGGGAAACGCCTTCCTTCATCCCGTTTATATGTCTTTGCTCTTCAAAATTCCGTCCCCATCCCAGGTAGCATATAACATTGATTCAACGTTGATTTGGTGTGGATCGAATGTTTCACTGTTGAAGGTTTATACTTTTATGTTGCATCAACATTTATTCAACGCGGTGACCGTCACCTATATACACCCACATTGACTCAACATTGAACCGATGCTGCACTATTCACGGTGGAAGTGTCAACATGAAGTCAGCCTCGATTCAATGGATTCTTTTGCAGTAAAAAAATCCATTTTATTCCATCCACCTTTAAGATTATTTTTGTGTACCCCATCATGGTTCGTTGAATAGTTTAGTCAATCGCCCAGAATACATCACGAAAAATGCTTGATTTGAGCTGATAAGGTGGCTGAAATGACGCCTGGCCAAAAATCTATCTCAGCAAACAAGCAAAAAGAAAAAGAAATTCTCGCGAGCATCTGACATGATGGAATTCTCTCAAATACAAACGTAAAACTAGAAAAAGGAGATTCAATAAAAATCATATACAGGGTGGCCACAAATCAGCGAACGATTTGGAGGGCTTGTAATTTTTTGAGAAAACATACGGAAAACTTATTTACAACAAATCAGTCTCCCAACATTTAATTTTTTTCCCCGTATAGATAACGTTTTATAACTTTACCGCTAGTGGAGTGAGGAACGGACGAACAGTAATGGCGGAGTTCAGTGGAAGTGAATGTGCATTTTGCTGTTTTGCATCTTAGGAAACGCGTTCTGCTACAGTTGTACAGCGTCGTTTTCGGACGAAGTGTGCAAAGAACCCTTCCAGCAAATCGGCAATAGTCCGATGACATTTGCAGTTTACCGAGACGGGGTGTGTTATCCATAGGAATCCTGGTCAAGGTCGACCGTCACCTGCGAGAACAATGGTGGAAACGGTACGGGATGCGTTCACACGCAAATTGTCTATAGGTGGGATGTGTGTCGTGTTACCAAAGGAGTCCACATTGAGCACCTGCAACCACATGGGGAAAAAAAAAAAAAAATATATATATATATATATATACATATATNAGGAAGGCGTTTCCCTGTCCCAGCCATGCGTCAAGGCGACGAGAAGGCGGGTGCCAGGCACGTCCTGGCGCGAGAGGCTGGGGGAAGGGGAATGGGAATGAGGGAGAATGTGCGAGGGGATACTCTTGCGTCGTGTCGAGTGTCGTCTGCTCGTGGTTTTAGCGGGGAAAGCTAAGTTCATCGAGGAAAGAGTCCGACCATTAGGGAACATATTCGCCTAGAGAGACGATTGAGGTCTCAACTGAATCGTGGATCATTCCGCCACATGATGAAGGGGATTGATGGTGAAGGGACGAAGTACATACTGAAAGGGACTTGCGGGATTTTGCGAGGAAGGAGGCATGTAGGGGAAAACGTGACTGATTCCTGCATTAATCTCCGACATGGCATCAGTCAAGTCATCATAGGTAAGGGGAATAGGTATGTAATAGGGCAAAAATATTCCTGGTCGTCTCTAAAAGTCGACTTTCAAAAACCATAGTATCTCCTCGTTCCTGAGAAATCCAGGTCCGAATATAAAAAAAGTTTTGCAGCCGATTTTCGAAGGCCACGGGAAAACTACTCAACATTGCTCTGAGTTGTGAAGCGGCGCGCGAGAAGCTCGACCACAGAAGACAACACAACTAAATATAGGAGAAAGAGAATGAGATCCCATACCTGGCTAACCAAGACAACCGACTCCAAAAAGTGAGACACTGGAATTTAAAATGAGAAGAAAGGAGCTTTTGGGATCTGAGAGAATAGCAGAATCCTCGTCAGGGGTACGGTCCTGCTCAAACCTTCGGTGTAGAAAGACCTTTTCGGAAATCCCACTAGAGACAAAATAGAAGAAAACGAAAGAGTATAGCTGAAAGGTTGCTGATTGAAAGAAACCACAGCTTAAGTCATTCTCAAAATCACCACAAATGAACACTCTATTAGCTAGAGAAAACTTACCCTCACGCTGCAAAAATGCAACCAGTGTAAAGTATCCCGTGAAGAAGGAATTACCGATGCTCAGGAGAGCAGACAACCTCTAACCGACAGCTACGAAGAAATTAAGCTCAAGTGGGATCCGTGCCCGAAAGATCTATCCACTATCCATGGCTCGATAAGAGAAGAGCGGAGAAAACGAAAATTCCACAATAACTGGGATAATTCACTGAGTAAATTGAATCATGTGTTGCAATCCGAGCCTGTGTACGTAGACCAAAATTATTTTAACTGATCGACAGAAAAAACAATAATAATAAGGGGAAGAAGAACGCAGTGGAAGAGTCACAGTCGACTAAGGAAATGGCCTATGGCCTATGCCCACACCCTGGAATCTGTCCTAGGCCAGGGAGTAACCCAGGCCTATGACTCAGAGGTTAGCCCCAATCCCACTGAGTGGAATCTGGCCATCCAGCAGACCGACTAGCGGAAAACAAAAGGTTCGTTATCGAAAGAAGCACCAAATTTTCTGCAAAATAATGAGGTAACGCGTTTTTTTGAAGAGGCCTAATCGTTTCTTCAAAAACAAATCTGCATATCCATTATTCACCAATTTATCATGTAAAAGACTGCAGTTGAATACGAAGTCATCTTTGTGACTGCAGATCTGAAAGTATCTATTTAATTGTGACTTGATGACATTATTGATTATATGCTTAGGGATATAATTATTTCCTTAGGTCTACTATTATAATAGCATGCTATATGATCCTACTATTCTTTCAAATCTCAAAGGCTCCTTTCCTTTCTTCTCTTTTTAAATTCCACTAGCGGCCTGCGGCCGCTACGCTGGCCGTCTAATCGGTGGAAATTTGAATCGTCTATTGTGAGCATAACGTCTCCTTGACAATCCTCTGTTCATCGCATTACCCATTCGGAANCGAATAAGTCGGTCTTAACATGAAACGCAAACAGAAAACTATTGCATGGAAGCGATGGCGCGAACCGCCACGCCTAACCTAACGAGAAAATAATAATAATACGTCAAGGAAAATGTATTCAAATGGAGAACTTGCAGTCGATCAGTGAAAACGTGACCACACATTCAGCTATTACCACCACTTGCTTGACGGCTAAGTATGAAGCCTATGGAAGTAATAGGATGAGCCACAGCCTATGGCTCAGACAGATATAGGCCGATGGACATAGCGCTAAGTGCGTTGGATGGCCAAGCCTTTGGCCTAGAATAGCATAGCCCAATGGACCAGGAGCTTTTAGCGGTGGATGGCCTAGCCTATGGCCTGAAGTGACATAGTCTCGTAGGCCTCGCGCGTTGGGATGACAACCACCACCACAACTCGCGAGCTCTTTGAATTAAAGTATAAGATGGCCTGGAAAGACATAGTCTTGCAGGCCTGGCGCTTTAGGCCGCGGATGGCCTGGCCTATGACCCAGAATGGCATAGCATCGTAGGCCCGCGCGTTGGGGGTGACAGCCACGACCACCACCACCAAAACTTTTGACGACTTCTAATGAAAGTATTGGAAGATTGTCTCACTTTTTGGAAGTCGGTTGTCTTGGTTAGCCAGCTATGGGATCTCAGTACAATTTCTCCTACATTTAGTTGTGTTGTCTGCTGTGGTCGAGCTTCTCGCGCACCGCTTCACAACTCAGAGCAATGTTGGGTAGTTTAGTGGTGTGGCGCCCTTTTGTGCCACACCACTAAACTAAAAGCCAATTAATCGATTGACTTGGACATGTTCAAATCTAGGCATTAACCTTACTAATGAATGAAAGTGCATTTGTGAGGCTGGATCAGTGTGACCCCATCCTATATATTAATAAAGCAATAAAGCTGCGTTCGTGCGTATGAAGCCTCAGATGCTTGGGTCTGTGTGCATGTCCGCAAGTCCATGTGCGCACGTGCGGCGCCTTCTGCCCGCCAAAGGGTGTACGTCTCCCGCTCGCGGGCGAGCACTTTCTTTTCCGGCTTTTGTGACTGTCGGATCTATTCTCGAGAACGTAAAAGCCCTAGGGGGGTGGGGGAAGAGCTCGGGTAGCATAAGAAGGCTAAAAACAATGTGACGCGGCCGGGAATCGAGCCCTAGACTCTAGAATCGTTTACTAAGGAAACATGTTACCACTACACCTCGAAACTCGAATCTTACAGGATTTCTTTCCATGTCATCCCTAGCACTACAATGAGAGACAGGCATTCTACGAACCACCCTCGCATTCAAACGCGTACCGGGTTCGATCTCCGTTGAAGACGCAATTTATCAAAAATAAACTCGCGTTGGTAGGGGTTAAAATCGGAATGCGAACAGTACGTTGAGGGTGACAACTTCAACTTACCGCACAAACGCTGCCAGCGGCAAGCATTACAAAGAAACTTCACATACCGACATACATAGCCTGAAGAAGTATAAGAAATGGGTAGGGAGCCGAAAGGTGGGCCGACATATTGGGTCATGCAGGTCCGAGCATCAAAGTAGTAATGAGTGGAGTAGCTGTAGCGCTTAAATCGTGGAGGTGGCTGATGTGTACCTTTGTACCGGTGTCCAAATGGTGAATGTACTCCCCTGAACCGAATCCCGCAAGGATACGGTAAGCAGTAGGCCAGGTGCAGCTCGATTGGTGTAGTTGGTCATAAAAAGGCCTCCTATTTTTTGTTACGATGTATTGTTGTGGAATTTTGTCGTCACTGTCTCCTCGGAAACTGAATTCTTGATGAGATTAAATAAATTCATTTTTGCCATTAAAAAAATCGCTAAAAAATTGCTTTGCAAGCAACGCTGCAATGGGCAGTCTAGTAACCCTGAACTGCAAACCTTTGTTTCCTAGGGGTGGGGTGCCTAGACGACGGAGTTTAGTGGTCCTGTGACTGATGGATCACAAAGGCCACCTGGGATATATTTTGGCAAAAAAAAAATAGCTTTGTTGCTTTTAAAGAGGATATCAAACCTTCATCTTTTGCTTCATCTTCGTCTGACTTCATCGGTTGCCCAAGTAGCACCTAACAATGAATCATTATCCAGACGTTGAATCAGCATTTAAACAATGTTGGTTCAATGTTACGGGCTACTGGGGAAAGTTCATTTTTCATTTGACCTTTCCACCTTTGAGATATTGGAAATGAAATGTGGGCACTTCTAGAGGCTCTCGTTGGAGGAACTCTTCCCTCTTACATTGGATAAGAAAGAAACCAGCATCGATGGAAAACCATAAATCTCGAATGGTTCTGCATCACAATTTCGTGGTGTTGTAACTGAAACTTGGTGGGCCATCACATGCTATATCCGCGAAGTTCGGGGTCAGTCGCTCCCCTGATAGCGTGTTAGGCTTACGTGACGTGAAGCAGAAGTTCGAAATCGGAAAAAATCTGGTATTTTCATTCCCGACATGTTTGGAATGAGCCGTTCAATCATTTTTGACAAGGTGTGGATTGAATGCATCAATGTCGTTACATCCATGTTCCCTCAACATTGATTCAACGCTGTGACCGTCACCGTTTATACACCCGCATTGGGCCAACATTCATTCAATGCTGGACCATTCACGGTCCAAGTATTTGCAGTAAATTATTTTTTAAATGCTTACTTCATCAGTGTACGCAATCACTTCAGCCGATCTACCAGGAAGTATTTATTTCAAGAAGAACGTTCGATTTAGAGCAAATAAGACTGACTGAAAGGCCCTCAAATTTCGTCGCATCAAACAAGCAGAATGGCATTTTCGGCTCGCATAACTAGGATTCAAAACCTTACTGAGTCAGACCTATTTTCCGATATAGGCACCGAGGTGTTTTTGTTGGCCATAAAGGGCTTGGTGTAGGAGAAGGGACGTGATGACACTAGTTAGATATATTCTAATTAAACTTGAACTGTAATGGCTGCTGAAATCGTTCCTTTTTTCTCAATTACTAATGCAGACGTTCTGATGTTCTGGGACAGTATTGATGGTGCATGGATATCATGTACGTGGGCTGGTCAAAGAGTTCCCGGAAAAAAGTGACTTCATTTTGTCAGATCCCCATGATTTTTTCACAGTGTATTCTTATGCATCTTAGTAGCTCTTCCCTTTAATTTCAGATCCCTGCGATAAAATGGAGACTCGCAAGCGCGCGCGAAGTGAAACGAGTCAGAGGGTCTTGCTACCCTTGATGAGCCGTGACAAACACGGGGCAATTTTGGTGCAGTTTCGGTTCGGAAATTCGGCGGCAGTGTTTCGAAACCCTTCAAAAGGCACTTGCGGACCAAGCTTCATCCCAGAGCACTGTCTACGAGTGGTTTGCGCGCTTTCGATCTGGCTCCTTCAGCCTCGACGACGATCCCCATGAAGGTGGTCCAAATTTCACTGTCACTCCAGAGAACATTGTCTAGGAGTTGCTTCATGATGGCAAAGACCGGCGGATCACCACCAGGGAACTAGAGAAGCTCGTTGGGGTGTCGCATGGCTTGGTCATCAAGATCCAGCACGAATACCTTGGGATGAGGAAGGTCTGTGCTCGTTGGGTTCCGCACCAGCTGAAACCGGATCACATGAAAGTTCGTATGGACTTCTGTGAATTCATGCTTCAGAAATTCGACGGTGGAGCCTTTGAAGCTGTGAGAAACATCCTCACAGGTGATGAAACCTGGATCTACTTCTACTTCCCATTGCGTCTTCTGGTTCTTCGTCTCTGGGCCGAAACTGCACCAAAACTTCCCCGCGTTTGTCACGGCTTGTCAAGGGTAGCAAGACCCTCTGACTCGTTTCACTTCGCGCTTGCTTGCGAGTCTCCATTTTATCGCAGGGATCTGAAATTAAAGGGAAGAGCTACTAAGATATATAAGAATACACAGTGAAAAAATCATGGGGATCTGACAAAATGAAGTCACTTTTTCCAGGAACTCTTTGACTAGCCCACGTACAGTGTTTCCTATTGGAATGGTTTTTTTTTCATCATTGCTGCGTAATATGACAACCTGAGTATGGTGAATGCCTTTGACACGTATCGAAGTACAAAGGGTTATCGAAAGAATGCACAGACTCACGTGAAACAACTTCACCTGCGTCAGCATTGCTTATATGTTAATTTAAAAGACACTTCAGTATAGCATCAATGCTTCAACATTGATTCAATGTTAACTCGATGTTGAGGACAGCAATATTGCAAGAACGTTGTCCTGTCAACGTTACATCAACAGATGTCTGGCGAGACATGCGAACAAGCAAGATTTCCTGACTGCGAAATGTGGTGGCGGCTGCTTGCCCAACGTGGTTAGTTACCATATACGAGGTCTGACAATAAAATAGCGAGACTGACAACACTGTAATTCGTGTGGCAACACTGGGTTACTGGCGATTGCTGCAACCTGTCAGTGCTTGTCTTAAGTCTCTGCAGTAACAAACTTGTCGTGATACTTCTAGTGATTGCAGAGCAGTAGCACTTTACCTAAGGTAGTTTTAGGGGCACTCGTCAAAAAATGGGTGATAATATTATGAACAAAGAATCAACGCAAAATTACTAATCAAACTCGGGAAAAAAAACCAACTGAAGTCTTTGAAATGTTGAACTTTCCGTTAAAATCAATTGTACTGTCTCTCTGTTGATACACAGTTCTTCGGCAATCATTCTGATAATAAGACGACAATCACTTTGCACCAGAGTTCCCACATTTTCGATGTTTTCATCCGATTTTGAAGTTGTTGGACGTCCAGGTTGTCTATCAAACTCAACTTCTTCCCTTCCTTCAGAAAAGCGCTTACACCATTCAAAGACATTTTGCTCTGGACATAACCTCATCTCCGTACACTTGTTTCAACATTTCAAAGACTTCAGTTGATTTTTTGGCTGATTGGCCAAATATATTTTGACCAATGTGGCAACTCAACCAAACAGAACCCCGGATAATTCTGAGCAGGGTGATGGACACAAAAAAGTTTGCGTGGTCATATTACTACATGAGACCACGGCACCCTGTCTTCAAGAATAAATCCAAATTATGATTACTGTCGAAGGATACATGGAGTGAGAGTAGCCTCTAATTACATCACAGTAATCACGTGGGTGTCCTCCTGCTCCCGGGGGAGGAGGATGCCTCTTTCTCATCTCGGTATTAAGATCGCATTGTCCTTTGATGGGGATTAAAAAAGAGGATTCGGAGGACGGAGATGATATTCAATAATACTTCACTCATGAAAAGGCGCATGCGTACCAATTAAACAGATTGTTGAGACATGTCATGAAAATTTTTATAAATAGTTTTAGAAAGTGTTGCAAGACTTTCTTTTCAACCCAATATATTGGGCGATAGCAATCACATAACGGAAGCTTGCGAATGGAGAGGGCTGGGTGGAAGAAATATGGCAGTTCTATCCCCCACCTCCGCCGTTAGCCTGAACCCCCCCCAATCGATTTTCTTACCTTAAAACGTATCCGGAGGTCTGACTGGAAAAGTTGGCAACGCCATATTTAGCTTGTTTGTTGTCTGTTACCCGTGAAACACTCACGTCCTCCTAATTGAAGTTAATTGACATTTCATGGCGGACAGACTCATCATTCAGAGGCCCACCGTAATAATTTCGAACACAAAGGTTATTTGACGAAGATTGTGGGATGCTTCCCGTCAACTGATACCCTGAATTCCCAAATATGCAGCTGCTTGGGGAGTTCTGTCTAAAACCGTTTATGGGACGGAAACAAATAAGGAAGAGTCACGTTTTGGATTGATAACGGCTCCCTCTTGTCATCAGACCCCATTTACCTGCATGCCAATTTTTAACGAGTTCCGCCATACAGCGTTCAAATAAAATAGGGTAACTTGGGGGAATATGGCCCCTCACAATGAATCCCTTAACAGAATGAATAATTATCTATAGTTTGGGCGAATTTTGAAAATAGTTCAATCGAAGAGTGCATGCAATTGTCGAAATGTTTAGACTTGTTCATTGATCCAGTTCTCACTGGAATTCGGGATATATAGATTTCTTTTAGTCATATGCATGCGATTCTTCAACTCATGGCCCTGAAACTAATGTGGGCATTGTGCCACTTAAGGGTATATTTCCTAAAAGCAGCATGGATACAAAAACCATTTGTTCAAAGTTATGCTATGGTTCCTCCTGAATGCTTGTGGAAAGTGCTAGCCCGTTTACTTGAGGTACACATACAGTGTTGTCAATTTTGTCATGCAAGCTAATATGGGGTAATATGGCCACCCCGATTTGGGGTAATATGGACACATCCTGGATTCCATGGTAGCACCGCACTGACCTATTGGTAGTGTCAGTTTCCTTTCACGTGGGACCTCAGGCAGCAAAAGATTAATATGGGGTAATATGGCCACCCCAATTTGGGGTAATATGGACACATCCTGGATTCCATGGTAGCACCGCACTGACCTATTGGTAGTGTCAGTTTCCTTTCACGTGGGACCTCAGGCAGCAAAAGATCATTCCATGCATTTCCTCTGGATATACATATGGATAGACGTGCTGGACATCTGGACGAAATATGCAGTTCAAGAGGAGGCGGTGCAGGAGAATATGCACATGCACCGCCTCTTAGACATCCGCTTGACATACACCAGACATTTTTGTGGCACGAAATTTGAATGCAAGTAAATATCCCTCGTACAATGAGTTAAATGGGTATTCTGCAAATTTTTAGCCTCTATTTATGCATGCATGCAAAAACTTCGCAACGATTTTCCTGCAATGTAAGACCTCTTATTTCACACTCTAAACGCATGTTCACTCTGATCAATGTTTGATCCCTCTTCTTACACCCACAGTTCGTAAATACAGTCTCCCAATCACGTGCATTGCTACTTAACGCCTAAAACGTTGGAATCCTGTTTTTCGCAACAGATCCTCGAGTCAGGTAATGATGTCGACTTCTTTCCTTCTTCTCAATGCATTAGTGTTTCTTTTTCAACTCCTGAGCGCCCTTTATTATGTTTCAAGGTACTTAGCAAGTTCCAGCATATTTCACACGTTCCTGGAAAACCTGGAGTTGCTTTTTCAGAAGTGGTCATATTCCCCCAACTAAATGGGTAATATGGACTCTTGAGACCAATTTGGAAAGAATCCAAAGGCGCAATATCCATGCGGTTTTTAGCATGTGCCTTGCTGAGATTTAGTAAAGGAGATATGAATCAATTTTGTAGAAACATTGCAAAAGTCAAGTTCGACCTTGACGGGCCGTTATTACCAGGTTTCATTTTGTAGGGCCATATTCCCCCAAGTTACCCTATAGAAAAAGTTCGGATACTTTTGGGACACACCTTGTATGAAAAATAACATGGAGGTAAATCGTGCCATTATCCGAGGAACGTTAGCGAGGCTTGACTTTCCAACTTCATGAAAATTAGAAGTGGTAGCATGTTGCTTAAAGAAAGAGTCGAATATGAGCAATCAGCATGAAGTTTTCTTTTCTAATAGCCAGAAGACATGAATAACGAATTAGATAGGAAAATTTAAGAGATAATAAATTCCCCAAAGGGTAAAAAATAGCCCTCCTTGAACCCGCACTGGAAACAACGGAAGTGCACTACAACGACAAGCGATTCGCCCCTCACTAAGTTTCTTCAACCAGGGAAAGGTGACTTCGTCCTTTGGCATAAGGTTCTGTGGCCATGATGGGTCCTTTGGCAAGAGGTTCTGTGGCCATGATGGGCCCTTTGGCTCGATGGATATGGCTTGTGCCATCCCTCTTAGGAGATTCTTCCTTGAGAATAAGAGATTCTATAAACTTTTCGAGTTATAAAAATAATTTTGGTTTTATAATGCACCATTATCAACGCTGAGAAATATGTTTACCTCTGTGACTACGTCTTTTCAGAATTTTTCTGCTTCAACTCTTCAAGTGGAGGCAGAAAAATTCCAAAAGCGTCATGAGCTGAAGACCATGAATGCTAATATTGTGACTGACCAGATCTAATTTTTTTCTTCCTCCAGCTAGTCCTGCTTTTGTTTTAAGATTGTTCATCTTTGATCCAGTCCATTGTGGAAATACTTGCGAAGCGCTGTCAAATACCTTTTCCACTTTCAAGAACGTGTTCTGCTAACGACCGTTACAAACTTGACAAATGAGAAATACTGTTTCTTATTTCTACTCGCGAGACGGAATAACCACCTTTACTGCTTGTCACCGAAGTACTGTATTACCCGATCCTGCGTGAACCACAAACTTCATTCCAACCTCGATTTTCTCGTCAAGAAGCACGTCGTCCATTACCTAAAATTTAATCGCAACGAACGGACGCTACATATTAGAATATGCCATGTTTCTATAACTTTTTCTTTACCAAGTACTTTTTCGAACCGAAAGTCTGTGTTTGCGCACTTTCACGTCATAGCCGTGAAACGTTAATGAATAATTCCACAGATGCTTGAGAAGGCAGAAGAAAAGACCCTTCAAAACGAGTAACCATAATTAAAAACCTTTGTCCTGGGTTACTGGCTCTCATCATGATGCATCCAGACCGACGTCTGCAAACATTTCCCTTCGGTGCATGAACCTCCCATCGGTTCTCGACGGGCAATTCGCGTTGCAGCTCCGTGTCAGCCAGTGCCGTTTCTCATGCGGTCTCATTATTTTTTTGCCTCAGATGGCTCAGGGGATAAGAAAGTGTGCAAACCCAACTGTAATGCATGGCATCAGTTAACGAAATACCTGCGCGCATTCTGTTCCCCATCAAACCTGACTGCCATCATTACAGGTGTGTGCCGGTGTTTTTGGTGGAATCTGCAGCACACCTGTGCTGCAGATTCCACCAAAAACATTGGGAATTCTCCATTGGATGTTTATTAATTCCCCATGTGAAAATCCTTCGTCTGCAAAGTTTCAGATCGAATTCTCCTAGATCATCTAGAAGTCAATCTTTTTCAACACGATAATATTTTAACCCTTCAAATACCCACAACCATTTCTCGGCTCCTTGGTTCATCTTCCAACAGAACAGTTAACACATAATAGGTGGTAGCGGATGTGATGTGGCCACATTCGTGAGATGCTTCCGTTGTGAGCAACACTTTTGGTTCTCCCATTTTTATATTGATTTTCATGATTGCAACTCATACATTTTTTAATTAGATAAATTGGTCCTTGGGCCACGAGGGCAAGGGAATTTTAACTGACAGTATTTAATAATTATGTACTGCAGTTATACAAATTTTGGTCAAAATCGAAGCATCACACTTCACATTTTTAGTTCGTAAAAGTTTCCAGCATCTAGGTCGCCTGTATAAAAGCAACCGTCATTCCAAACGTTGTCAAAATATTTACTTTTCTTCAGTATGAGTCAGATGCACCCTCAGCGTTGCTCTAATGCTTGCTCTCGTTGAAAGCCATTACGTTGCTCATAAATTGTCCTCGTCCCAACGGTCTTGATGATGAAAGATCTCCAAGCCTCAGATGAGGAGGTAAAATTCGAATTTGAGCATGTGACTAGAGAGTAAAGGGAAGGGCAAGTGTCTTTAAATAAATCGCGAGCTCGGTTCTTTGGGGTCTCTTCAATATCCTAATCTTCTTTTAAAAGAAGACCAATTGAAAGACATGTTTTCTTTATGAAATATGTCTTAATTATGAGAAACAGTCAACAATGCTGCAATAAGGATGCGGCCATTAAAAGCAGGCATTTTGGCGAAATTCCGCCCGAAGGTCCTCAACAGTCATATAAAGTGAAAACTAAATATAACTTAGGTAAGGATAGAAGAAATATCGCATACGTATATACAGCATTATACGTATGCGATGTAATGTATATACCTCCACTGCCTTCAATGGAACGAACCCAATTCTCAAAATTTCTATGGCTGTTATACACTGTATCTCATAGAAAGTGATTATAGCTATTGCTAAGCATCAATCGCCACATTTAAAACGAGAATGGAAAAAGAAGCTCCCTCAGACCACAAGTTGGGAACAGAGATAAGAGAAAATGTCTGCTTCAAGTTCCTCATCTACGCAATCGCCGTACTCCTCACGACCAGCCAGGTAAACCGAGTTACCTCTCCGATCGGATTGACCATAACAGAAGACTTCATTACCGACATCCACAGGCTGTGGCGTACCTTCAACGATACAGGGACAACCCAACCCACACGATATATCGGATCGAGGAGAGGAAAGAATTCATCGCTCCCAAACTCTCCTTCTGTCAATATCCGGCATGGAAAGTAATGAAAAGCACTAAAGATTGGGAGAACAAAACGGTTTCCTTGTTCATAAAGGAATTCGGCTTTCAAGCCGAAGAAATTGTCTCTACTTGCATCTTGAATGGAAGAAATTGCTTGCCCGGAAAGTACGAGAACCCCTTCGATATCAGCTCCGTCATTGACCTCCCCAGTAAGGCGGAAAATATCCTCATAACTAAGGCTAGTTAAAGTTGAAAGGGAAGCATTAAAAAATGTAAATAGGATGAATAAATAAAACTGTGCGTCAGATCGACTAATTCCTCATACGCATGTGAACAATACAGTATTTTAATTGAAGCTGAAATTCCTGCTGCACTCCCTCTACAGTAATATGAAATGAAACCGACGTAATTATCAGGTGTAAAACAATGCGATGGCTCATCTTTAATTGGAGGTATGATTGTTACAGCTGCAAAATGGACCCAGATGATGCAGTCGAAATCGGATACTGCGTCATCCACGCGACGCTGTTTCACCATTCATCCAAAACTGCCTCTCGGAGTCCTGAACGAACTTTCTGGGTATTATTTCATCCTCTCCATGAAGTTGATGACATTGGCCTTGGCTAAAGGCGAGGCATATTGGGAGATCCTCCTCCACATGGACCCCGATTGGGCATCCGATGTGGAGGGGACCTTCACAGTCGTCAAGGTTTACCCAGAGTCTACGAACACCATTCGTCTTTCCATGAGGGAAATATTTAACAAGCCCACACCAGCTTATCTTTGTGAACCGAATCCATCATACAGTCGGGACCAGGTAAACAACATTCCATCCTCTCACGATCTTTAGGGAATTTTGAATATTTCACATTCTAAATTATGCAGTCCTCTAAAAGTAAAACCAGTTCTTTGAAATTTAATTTTTTTCGTACTCTGGATTTAATAATTATACGAACAAATAGAGTCTCGATAGAAACGCACTCGGAACCTTCCCGAAAATAACTGCTAAGATACTCACCACCGATTGCCAGCCAAACTATCATGTTTGACCTCCAAACCAAGGCCAATTCTATGGCACTCATTTTACCAAGAGAGAAATTGAGAGAGAGAGTTTAAATACTTTACCTGAATTTTTTTTTTCAAAAATACATTTGAATGGAACTTAACTAAATCCGTTTGTATTGACACTTTAGTGCTGGGACAATTGCATTACAAAGAACTTGGACCCGAAATGTCAGCCGAATTGGATGAACCTGTCATTGCCACTGTGCGAGAATATGAAGGACATGCACGAGATCCTCCTAAGACGCAGCATACTGTCCCGATTGAATCAATACGAAAACCTGGATTGCCGCTGCCCGCCACCTTGCAAGAAAATCCAGTTCATTCCCAAGGTCATGCCAGTCGGAGCATATGAGCGCCTCGCATCTGCCGCGCTCAAAATCTATTTCCCAACTAGGGAGGTGGAAGTGCTGATGGAATTGGACTCCTATGATCTGAACCAGATGGTCGGGGAGCTTGGTGGCTGTATTGGCTTGTTTTTCGGCGTCTCCCTAATCTCCATATACGAGTTAATGGCGAGGCTTACTTTCCGGCTGAAGGAGAGAATCGTTACCTCTTCATAGGAATCATAAGGAATTTGTGCATACATTTAATCTAAAGGGTGTCCCATAAGTCCGACATCACGGGAAGAATTCATATTTTTCTATTTCTACAGGACATAATGTCTCTGAGCAAAGAAGAACGAATCCAAATAATTTTTTAGTGTTTTACACCCTGCATTTTAGCTTTCGCATCCCTTCCTTTGGCGATGGAATTCTCAGCTGTTTTCTCCCATCTTTTCTGCGGGCATTCCCGGAGACAAGCAGCGACTAAGTATAGCATCTATCGTTTCATCCAAAGTAAATTGCAGAATGAAAATCTCAGCCGTTTCTTACCTAATTTTAATTGTGTCCCCTGAAAATGCAGCGCTAAAATGCAACATATCAGTCGTCCTGAATCGCATTTTTAAATACTTCCGAGGCGCCAGCTAGCACCGTCAAAAATCTTTCCACTTCCAAGAACGTTTTCTGCTAACGAACGTTACAAACTTGACAAATGAGAAATACTGTTTCTTATTTCTACTCGCGAAACCGAATAACCACCTTTACCAAATCCATGAACTTTCGCCTTGTCACTGAATTACTTTCTTACTCGCCCCTGCGTGAATCGCAAATTTCATTCCAATCTTGTTTTTCTCGCCTAAAAGCACGTGATCCATTATCTAAAATTTAATCGCAATGAACGGACGCTACATTTTACAATATGTCATGTTTGTCTACCATTTTCCTTACCGAGCACTTTTATTGAACCGAAAGTCTGTGTTTGCGCGCTTTCACGTCATAGCCGTGAAACGTTAATGAATAATTCCACGGATGTTTGAGAAGGCAGAAGAAAAGACCCTTCAAAACGAGTAACCATAATTAAAAAAACCTTTGTTTTTGGGTACTGGCTCTCATCTTACATCATGCATCCAGACCGACGTCTGCAAACATTTCCCTTCGGTGCATGAACCTCCCATCGGTTCTCGACAGGGCCAGTTCGCGTTGCAGCTCCGTGTCCTCCAGTGTCGTTTCTCAATGCGGTCTCATTAGTTTTCAGCCTCAGATGGCTCAGAGGGTAAGAATGTGTGCATACCCAACTATAAGACATGGCATCAGTTAACGAAATACCTGCGCCCATTCTGTTCCCCATCAAACCTGACTGCCATCATCACAGGTGTGCTGCCGGTCCACAAAACGATTCATTTAAAACAGATAATGGCGGGAAAGGTAATAAAAGTCAGGAGGTAGTTCCTCCATTTTTGAATATATATCTACTTTACAGTACCAGTTTCTTATTCGACAACGTTGCATTATAATGAAAATTAAATATGAGTTATACTGCATGGATCGCATTATCGCATTTCGTTTCGAAGAATTCCTTTTCTTCTGCTTTCGTCATTCCAAAGGAGCTTATACCATCATTACAAATCCTTGAATGCAAATTAACAGCACGGACGCGTCAATAATTATAGACCTCTATTCGCAAGGAACATTCACGAAGTGTGACACTCCGATCTGAACCAAAATTTGTAATAAAAAAAAGGACATAAATAGTGCATTATTTAAATGAACTATTACGTGTCCTCTTAGCCCAAGAACTGATTTATTAAACTTTTAAAATTATGAGTTGCAATAATGAAAGTCGGCATGAAAATGAGAGAAACAAAAGCGTAGCTCTCACTGGAGTATTTCATGAATAAAAAGACCTAACCCTTCACATTCATCCAAAACATCCATGGCTGTCATACACTGTATCTCATAGAAAGTGTTTATAGCTAATGCTAAGCATCAATCGCCACATTTAAAACGAGGATGGAAAAGGAAGCTCCCTCAGACCACAAGTTGGGAACAGAGATGAGAGAAAATGTCTGCTTCAAGTTCCTCATCTACGCAATCGCCGTACTCCTCACGACCAGCCAGGTAAACCGAGTTACCTCTGCAATCGGATTGACCAAAACAGAAGACCGCGAAATGATTACCTACATCCACAGACTGTGGCGTACCTTCAACGATACAGGGACAACCCAACCCACACGATATATCGGATCGAGGAGAGGAAAGAATTCATCGCTCCCAAACTCTCCTTCTGTCAATATCCGGCATGGAAAGTAAAAAGAGAGACTGAAGAGGACTGGGAGAACAAAACGGTTTCCTTGTTCATAAAGGAATTCGGATTTCAAGCCAGAGAAATCGTTTCTACTTGCATCTTGAATGGAAGAAATTGCTTGCCCGGAAAGTACAAGAACCACTTCGATATCAGCTCCGTCATTGACCTCCCCAGTAAGGCGGAAAATAACCTCATAACTTAGGCTAGTTGAAATTGAAAAGGAATCATTAAAAAATGTAAATAATATAATTTAATTAAATTGTGTGTCACATCAACTGATTCCTCATACGCATGTGAATAATACAGAATGTAATTGAACCTGAAATCCCTATTGCACTCCACCTACAGTCACATGAAAAGGAATCCGACGTAATTAACACATGTAAATGAATGCGAAGGCTCATCTTTCATTGGAGTTGATTGTTATAGCTGCAAAATGGACCCAGATGATGCAGTCGAAACCGGATGCTGCGTCATCCACGCGACGCTGTTTCACCATTCATCCAAAACTGCCTCTCGGAGTCCTGAACGAACTTTCTGGGTATTATTTCACCCTCTCCATGAAGTTGAAGACATTGGATTTGGTTACAGACGAGGCTTATTGGGAGATCCTCCTCCACATGGACCCCGATTGGGCATCCGATGTGGAGGGGACCTTCACAGTCGTCAAGGTACACCAAGAGTATATGAACACCATTCGTCTTTCCATGAGGGAAATATTTAACAAGCCCACACCGGCTTATCTTTGTGAACCGAATCCATCATACAGTCGGGACCAGGTAAACAACATTCCATCCTCTCACGATCTTTAGGGAATTTTGAATATTTCACATTCTAAATTATGCAGTCCTCTAAAAGTAAAACCAGTTCTTTGAAATTTAATTTTTTTCGTACTCTGGATTTAATAATTATACGAACAAATAGAGTCTCGATAGAAACGCACTCGGAACCTTCCCGAAAATAACTGCTAAGATACTCACCACCGATTGCCAGCCAAACTATCATGTTTGACCTCCAAACCAAGGCCAATTCTATGGCACTCATTTTACCAAGAGAGAAATTGAGAGAGAGAGTTTAAATATTTCAGCCTGATTTTTTTTTTTTTTTCAAAAATACATTTGAATGGAACTTAACGAAATCCGTTTGTATTGACACTTCAGTGCTGGGACAATTGCATTACAAAGAACTTGGACCCGAAATGTCAGCCGAATTGGATGAACCTGTCATTGCCACTGTGCGAGAAGATGAAGGACATGCAAGAGATCCTCCAAAGACGCCGCATACTGTCCCAAACGAATCAACTCGAAAACCTGGATTGCCGCTGCCCGCCACCTTGCAGGAAAATCCAGTTCATTCCCCAGGTCATGCCCGTCGAAAAATACGGAGGCGTCGCATCTGCCGCGCTCAAAATCTATTTCCCAACTAGGGAGGTGGAAGTGCTGACGGAATTGGACTCCTATGATCTGAACCAGATGGTCGGGGAGCTTGGTGGCAGTATCGGCTTGTTTCTCGGCGTCTCCCTTGTCTCCATTTACGAGTTCATGGCTTTATGGCTTATCCGGCGGAAGGAGAGAATCCTTCCCTCTTCACAGGAATGATGAGGAATTTGCGCAGACATTTAATCTACAGGGTGTCCCATAAGTCCGGCATCACAGGAAAAATTCATATTTTTCTATTTCTACAGGACATAATGTCTCTGAACAAGGAAGAACGAATATAAATAATTCTAGATTTTTATCTCTTGCGCCACTTGAAAGCGTTGGTATACGCAGAGAAAATTATGAGCATTGAACATTTGCGGCAGCGCATTATTGAGGGATGTAACTCCATTACTCCTGACATCATTCGCCTGTGCTTTCTGACTGGGTATCACGTCTGAATTTGTGCATTGAGAACGATGATGGACACATTGAGCAAGTTCTGCGAAGAAAAGCTTTTGTTTTGCCCTTTTTTAGTATTTTTCTCAAGATGCCGGACTCATGGGAACCCTGTATTTTAGCTTTCACATCCCTTCCTTTGGCGATGCTCAGCTGTTCTCTCCCATCTTTTCTGCGGGCATTCCCGGAGACAATCAGCGACTAAGTATAGCATCTGTCGTTTCATCCAAAGGAAATTGCAGCATGAAAATCTCAGCCGTTTCTTTTCTAATTTTAATTGTGTCCCCTGAAATTGCAGCGCAAAAATGCAATATATCAGTCGTCTTGAATCGAATTTTCACTCATTTACTCAATTTGTGATTTCTCATGCCTTTGAAAGAAATTTTAGCAGAATTTTCGACTACTATGATTGCCCTTTAGTTGCCTCTAATATTTATTTTTTCCCATCGAAACACTCAAAACCCTTTCCATGCCTTGAACAACGATTCCTTTTTTATATTTATTCTTAGCTGTATAGCCTTTCCTTTTTGCCTGTTAGATATGAATGAACTCGACGATAATACCGCTTGCCTAAAATGCGATCGTAACGAACAGAAGCGAAATATCAGAATCAGTCATGTTTGCCGAGTTTTTCCTTCCGCCTTCGCGTAGGCAGTGAATTTTTGACAATGACATTGAGTGAGAATGAATTTTTTTCATCTTGCACATTCGGGTGTTCGATATTCCAAAAGTCCTGGAGCACTTTCGTAGAAAATATTTTACGACAGTCTACACTGTTTTAGTGGTTTGTATATATATCTAACTTGTAACGGAACGAGAACAAGTTTTACATATTACAACTTTCTGTGCCTTCATCGAGGGAGCGAAGACGTCCTGAGTTGCTGGTCGTGAAAAAATCCTGGAATAGCTTATGGCACCCTCAGCATTCACCAGAACTCGACAATATATGCAAATATGTATATATGTTTGTTCAATATTATTCTAACTACACGGGAAGATTTATGCTTGGTTGAAAATAAACTACCCTTGCTCAACGGTTTATGGGCGATCCTTTGAAAATTTGTCAACACACTTAGAATGAAACTCGTCGTCACGCATATCGCATGATTGAATCCTGCAATTTCCGATCAAAACAACGAAAGCCTACCTTCCCTTAACGATGGTGAGTCATTCTTCCTTTTCCATGTTAAAAAAAAACTATTAGAGACCAGGGTCGGTATTCCATTAAAAGCTGAAACTTAGTTAAAGCGAATTGCTAAATCTCAAGTTCCTCTGAGCAAGTTGCTCAGAGGAAAAGCGCAATAGAATAAATAGAATAGAATAGAACGTAATATGGTCAAATATGGTAAATATGATAAAATAATATGGTAAAAGTTCAAATGAGGACACTTTGTGCTCGAGTTTCTTTATCATATTTCCGTAAGCTTCTATTGGCCGGAAGAGATTTTCAAACTCATGCAATTCACAGATGAATTAATGTGAGGATCGTGCCAAAGAAATACTGCATCATTTCAATTGTGATTGAGTAGGAATATGAATGAAAATATTATTTGAAATTTTCCATATAATGCAGAGTCCATATCATTTATTAAATGGACTGGTCACATTAAGGCACCCTTAGGAGTATTTACAGTGGTTTGCGCACCGAATAAATGGCCAAACAAGGGGTTATGAGAGATTCGGCAGGAAATTATTTTTGAGTATCCTCCGAAGGTATTCGTAACATGAATATATGTTTCAATCTCATGTATGGAATCGACGGGGGATGCCTTTTCACACGAACGAAAACGAACCAGAGCTTTACACTGATCGATGAGGCCTCCTCGGACATTCAGGTTCTACACGCCACATTCAAGAGGCTCGCAAGCAGTCTGGCATGGACTTCTTCCATTTCCCATTCAGGGAGGTCGAGATGTCGATAGAGCTCGACTCTTACGATCTCAACCAGATGGTTGGGGAGCCAAGCGGATGCGTCAGCATGTTCCTAGTGGTCTCCCACGTCTCAACATATGAATTCATCGCGAGATTTATTCCGAGGCGAGAGAAGTGTCCGTTCCCGAACGCGCTAGTAATGGAGACATTTCTCTTTTCTGTCTACACCTGCCATTGGAATATTTTGAAAGTTCCAAGCAAATTTTTTTCTGCCACAATTTCTCGGAACATATCCAAGAAGACGCATCGCCCCGACGAGAGAATCTATTGTTGCATGTAAGAAATGTCAGCTGTGGAACGCGTCGTTCTCATCATGACCTTCAACAAGGAAAACTTAACAGATATTTCACATTCTGTCTTAGCGACCCATGATAATGCCTGAGCTGCCACCGTAAACCTTTCACGGATAAATTTTTCGAACAAGAGAAAAATATGCCTTTTTCGATTTAACGTTTAAGAAGGTACCCTGCCGTAGTTTTCGCATGTTTCACCACTAAAAAGCAACACTAAAGAAATTATGCGAGTTCTTTTGCAGTGAGTGGACGCCGCCAACGTTCCCCAACGTAAACCAAGGTTCCAGTATCGTACGTGAGATGTCACCCGAGTTCCCAGAATGCCTCACTTCGATGTTACTAGAATGATTCATCAGTACTATTCATGACGATACCCAACCCTTTCCCACGATGAATCCGTCAAATGTATCACTACAATTTCGTATTTGTTCAAATATTAACCAATACAGAGGAATTTTACCCTCCGTCTCCAAGCTCCATGATGGAAATACAATTCCAGTTTTCGTGTTCATAAAATACGGACCTCGGATAAGGATTTCATATATGGACTTATCTCTTCTATATTGCTCCGCCATTGTCTAATGAGCAAAACATCAATGTGTTTCGTGGATCCCCCAAATCGATCGCATCATATTGAGGCCATGCAAAGGGCTCTTAGAGAAGGAACCCTCCGCGTTTGTGCCTTTTCAAACAGTGAGTGCTTTCAGTTCCCTCCATTCATTACTGAAGGGACACTCAGGAGCACCTCCTCTTAAGAAATTCAATGGATTTAGCCTGTCCATTAATATCTGTCGATAATTACCATAAATTATGGACAGGCTTCCCTATGCCAGAAAGACCCTGTACGTAAAGCATTTGAGAGTCTCTCAGAAGAGCGAACACAATTCTGACACATCGTCAGTCAGTCGATGTTGAAACACGCTTCAACATCCGTTTTCCGAATCTACAGGGTCTCATTGAAGCTGATCTGATTTGTTTCTGTGTATCTGCAGCACATTGAAAACAAGTATGGAAAAGGAAACACCCTCATGTCCTCAGTTGGAGTCAAAGAAAGAAAAGAAGAAAGAAAAAGTGTGCTTGAAGTTCCTCATCTACGCAATCGCCATACTCCTCACGACCAGCCAGGTAACCATAGTCACATCTATAATCAAGATGCAACCGATAGAAGAAAGAGTCTGGGGATTGATTACATACGTCCACAGGCCCTGACATACCTTCAACGATACCGAGAAAGCCCAACCCACACGACATATCGAATCGAGGAGAGGGAGGAATTCCTCGCTCCCAAACTCTCCATCTGTCAATATCCTCCCTGGAAAGCCACTAATCCTCCTCAAGATTGGGAGAACGAAGCCGTGACTTCGTTCATGAAGAAATTCGCCTTTCAGACTGGAGAAGTCGTTGCTACTTGCCTATTGAATACAACTCTCTGCAAACCTGAAAAGCACGATAATCACTACGATATCGACTCCGTGATTGATCTTAAAAGTGAGGGGAAACCCATTTATTTCGTCTTTTTATTTTCGTTTTTCGAGGGGGACTTCGTCCTTACTTTGAGCACTTTCTAATAAATTGATCATGCACTTTCCTTTCAATCGCGAAGGCTTGCCTCTTTCTCTTTCCACAGGCCATGTCGTCTACGAGATGTGTAATGGCGACCGATGATAAGATGATCCTTTTAGTTAATAGGGATTATCCCTCCCCCACCCACAGGACTCAAGGAATGCCAATTCCAGGAATGATAACGTTATTGCTCGCCAACCCTCATTTTTCCTATGGTGGGAATTCCAGTTAAAAATGGCGGATTAGGGACATTAACGTAGTCAATTTTTCATTGGGACCTTGAATGGATTTCGTCATAACCGAGGTTCTCCCTATGACCGAAGTAAAATGTAACGTGCTTTATGGGCTCTACGCCGGGATCTGCCGCTTTTCGTCGTTATAATCGAGTTCGACTGTATTAGATTACGCCAAATTCTGCTTTATGCAATCCACTCCTCATAACCTCAATCCCCGACCCTTCTCCATGAATCTTCTACATTTAACGTCCCCTTTTTATTCTTTTATTTTATTCTCAATGTGGCGTAATTTTTCAATAACTTTAATTGATTAAGAAAATATACATATGCAAGGAAATGTTCATCACCGTTTGAGTAAACATTGAACAGTCCCCGAATTAAAAGTCATGTTCTCATAAGTCGTTCGGATGATTTTAATGGAACTTTTTGGTGGTGAAATATTATATTGAGGTTTCTCCTTCTGGGATTATTTGTCTCCGAATATTCCGTCGCACACCTCATAATATGAAGGAAGCTGAAATCATCGAAGCTCTCCATCTATTGCGATGAGAAATTAAACAGAAGTAATTGGACAACAAATACTAGAGCAAATGCTCATCATTCGGTGAACGTGTGATTGTTCTAGCTGCAAAATGGACCCAGATGATTCAACTCAAGCTTTCGATTCATCCGCCCTTGCGACGCTGCTTCACCATTCATCCAAAAAGGCCTCTGGGAGTCCTGAACGAACTTTCTGGGTACCATATCTCTCTCTCAATGAAGCCAGAGACAGAGGCCTTGGTTGCAGACGATGCGTATTGGGAGATCCTCCTGCACAAGGACCCCGACTGGGCGTCTGATGTGGAGGGGACCTTCACCGTCGTCAAGGTTTTCCCTGGGACTTGGAACACCATTCAGCTGTCCATGAGGGAAATATTTAGCAAGCCTACACCGACTTATCCTTGTGAACCGAATCCATCATACAGTCGGGATCAGGTGAACAACATTCAATCCTCTCACAATTTCTTGAAATCTGGAATATTGCAAATTCAAAATTATGTAATGGCCCGTCTTCCAAAAGTTCAATCCTTTCTTTCAAGTGTCATTTTGACAAATTCCAGATGTAATAATTTAACGAAAAGTTTGATATAGCCGGAAAAGCTCTGAGTTTTCGTGAGAGAAATATCCTACTCCATGTTGCCTTAAACTCACCACCAATTATAAGGCAAACGATCACGTTTGATCTTCTAAACATTCATAGGCTCTCGTTGTTCCGAGAAGGAGAGAGTTGGAGTATTTCAGCACATTTTGCCGAAAAGACGTCTCAACGGATCTCAACTGATCCCATTTTTTTAAATGCATTTCAGTGCTGGGACGAATGCGTTACAAAGAATTTGAACTCGGAATGTCAGATGAGCTGGATGAACCTGTCATTGCCATTGTGCGACAAGATGAAGGATATGAATGAACTCCTCAAAAGACGCCACAAACTGTCCCAAAGGAATGGATACCGTAACCTGACTTGCCACTGTCCACCTCCCTGCAAGAAGATCCAGTTCACTGCCCAGGTCATGCCCGTCACAGCATCAAAGAGTAGCCGATCCGCCCTGCTCTTCATCTATTTCCCAAATCGGGAGGTGGAAGTGCTAATGGAATTGGACTCCTACGATCTGAACCAGATGGTCGGGTAGTTGGGAGGCTGTATCGGGATGTTCATCGGCGTCTCCCTTGTCTCCATTTACGAGTTCTTCACGAGATTCACTTTGGGGCGAAAAGAGAGAACCTTTCCCTCTTCATAGGAATGATAAGAAATTAATTCCTCCTGTACACATTTAACCCATTTTAGCTTCCGCATCCCCTCTTAATACAATGGACTGCTAAGCTTCTTATTTCTCCCATCCTTTCTGTGGGCATTCCGGGAGACAAGCGGTGACGAAGCCATGCATCGATCGCTCCGTCCGATGTTAATTTCAGCTTGGAAATGTCAGCCGTGGATTTATCTACTTTTCATCGTGTCCATTGACATTGTTTTCAGAGTTTTTTTCTTCAAAGTTGAGACTCCGACGAAGAATCGACATAAATGAAATGAGGTCTATTCGTAATTAACAGTATTTTCAGCATATTGTGACTACTCGTGGATTAGCAAAGTCGTTTAGTGGCTATCAAGCGCAAATTCGTTTTTTTATCAGATATGATAGAGATATTAAGATATATGAGATATATGATTTCATCATTCATATGACAAAATCATCTTCATATTTCATCTTCAAAGCATATGACGAAATTACTCACTGGCCTGTTCTCTTATGTGACTTTTTATTCCTTGAGTTTCGATGGCATTTCTATTCGAGGAATAAAAACCTGTATCCAAAAATAAATTCAAAATGTTTTCCATTTGTACTGACTGAATTCTCCGGGTATTAATTAAGGATATTATTAATGGAGAGAGCCTGACTTGTGGAACCGACTCGATAGGGATCGGAACCATTCCTCACTTCGGTCTCAACATTAGAGCTGATCACACTGGACATGCGAGAGCCTCAAAATATACGATTCATAGTTATTACATTCGTGGATGACTTAACAGCTGGTGACGGTCAAAAACCGTTGGTGACGGTCACCGTCGGGCATTATCGGAATAGGTCGAATCCCGTGAATGGAGTTCCCTGCAGTCTGCCTGCGAATGCCTCAACCCTCTGCAATGGCAAAAAAATACTAATCACAAATTAGGATTGTGAATTTCATTCTTGGACTCGCAGAAATCTTTATTATTCCTTCATCCCGAAGCACCGCGAGACTTCCCAACTTTCGAGCGCAGAATTCCAACCACCCCAGAGCGCATTCCACATTTGAAATAGACAAATTCGATCGTCTACTAGGAAATTTGGGCATTCCTTTCCTGTCACCATTGTTCTCGTTAAAGCAACACGAATTCTTTCGATTTGCTACTGATTTCGCTCTCGACGGATTTCAAACAAGTGAAAAAGATACATATTTTTTCGAAACCGCTCACACCAACTATTTGGGTAATGGGCGACGGACTCGAGCTTTTCAGGCGGCGAATGGTCGGCCATTTTTCAGATTGTAAGGCGATCTTGAAGATTCTCTGGTTCCAGTCTGTTCGTTAGTTGCAGTCAGAGGAGCCTCTATGCATATTATGCAGCCATGATCGACCGCATCGCATTGAAGCTATTCGGAAAGCTCTAGGAAATTCTCCGATTCTGTAAATTATAGACGACCCTAACAGAAAAGACATTTGCATGCATAAAATATCGAGAGTCTTGAGTGAGGCGAACCTCAACCTGACACGTCGAGCGCCAGTCAATGTTGAGGCGCGCCTCAACTCTCTCGGTTCTGTCGTGCGAATCCACGGAGATTGATTGAAGCCGAGTTGATTAAAACTTGCATCAATTGTCACAGGTTTCCATTGAAAATGAGCATGGAGAAGGAAGGACTCTCGGACCCGAAGTCGGAGACAGAGAGGAGAGAAAACATATATTTGAAGTTCCTCATCTACGCACTTGCCGTACTCCTCACGACCAGCCAGGTAAACCGAGTTACCTTCCCTGTCGGGAAGGTAACTCTGTCGGTGACCCCGACAGAAGAAGACTGTGAGTTGATTGCATACGTCCACAGGCCCTGGCATACCTTCAGCGATACCGAGACAACCCCACCCACACGACTTATCGGATCGAGGAGAGGGAAGAATTCCTCGCTCCCAAACTCTCCATCTGTCAATATCCTCCCTGGAAAGTCAAACAACCTCCTCTAGATTGGGAGAACGAGACAGTGTCTTCGTTCGTAAACCAAGTCGGCTTTCAAGTCGGAGAAATCGTCTCTGGTTGCCTCTTGAACATGACAACCTGCTCACCTGGAATGCACGAGAACCACTTCAACATCAGCCACGAAATTAATCTCCCAAGTGAGGCAAAAAAAAATCAATTTCGCAGGCTAGTTGAAGTTTATAGGGGAAAAAAATCATCAAAGAAAGATAGATAGGATTAACATGAAGCTGTTCGTCTCAAGAATTATTAACTAAATTCCGCTACGCATGCGCACTGTATTTTATTTTTTATGATGCTGAAATCTCCGCTGCGCTCCTTCCACTATAATATGAAATGAAACTGAAGTAATTAGCGAATATATAACAACGCAAAGCCTCAAAATTCCATTGAGGGTATGATTGTTCCAGCTGCAAAATGGTCCCAGACGATGCAGTACAAACAATCGACCAACCAGCAAAAGCAATTGAAGCACCCGCCCATCCGACGCTGCTTCACCATCCACCCGACTCATCCTCTGGGCGTCCTGAGCGAAATGTCTGGGTATTTCATCTCCTTCTCCATGAAGCCGGAGACGGAGGCCCTGCTGGGAGAAAACTCCCACTGGGACATCCTCCTGCACAAGGACCCCCACTGGGCGTCTCACGTGCCGGGGACCTTCACAGTCGTCGAGATCTTCCCCAGGAGTTCGAACACCATTCTGCTGTCTACAAGGGAAATTTTTAGCAAGCCTACCCCGACTTATTCTTGTGAACCGGATCCACCTTACAGTCGGGATCGGGTAAGTATCCTTCAATCCATACTCGATGGATGATTAATTAATTAATAGATTTGGATGTCTGCGAAAAAAAATTGAGTCTATTTGTTCCATTTTTATTTTAACGAGAAAAGAAATAATTTTTGTGAAAAATTTTGTCGTGATAGACACAGTCTTCGAGTCTTCCTTGGGGAAGGATAATTCTATCGTGTCGTTCGCTTAACTCTAGACTGGGAGAGGCAGACTCTCACGTTTGATCTTTTAAGCAGTACCAATGGAATATGGAAAGGAAACTTATTAATTCTAACTCTTTATTATTTCTATAGGACCATCAGCCTAAAATTGGAAATATTTAGCATAGCATTTTCCTCATTCCATTTTTGTTGACCCTTTTAGTGCTGGCAAAACTGTTTGGCAAAGAAATTGAATCTGGAGTGTCGGCTGAGCTGGATGAATTTTTCCTTGCCATTGTGCGAGAGAATGAAGGACACGAAGGACCTTCTCGAAGAACTGAATAACCTGACGGCATCAAAACGAAACCGAAAGCTGGACTGCCCCTGCCCGCCCCCCTGCAGGAAGATCCAGTTCACCGCCCAGGTCATGCCCTCTGTGGAGGCAAGTACCAACCGGACTGCCTTGGTTTTCGTCTACTTCCCATCGAGGGAGGTGGAGGTGCTGGTGGAACTGGACTCTTACGATCTGAACCAGATGGTCGGGGAACTGGGTGGCTGCTTCGGCTTGTTCCTCGGCGTTTCCCTCGTCTCTATCTATGAGCTGATCGCAAGATTCGGACTGTTATGGGAAAGGAAACTCCTCCCTCGGCCAAGCGAGTGAAGGAGAAACTGATTTCTCACGTCCGTACCCGTCGCTGTTATTTATTTCGCACGCCCTCTTTCAATAATTAAGTTCAAATGCTATTTTTATCTGAAACTGTTGTCGTAGACATTCTGAGGGTTACAATTTACATGAAGGAGAGAGTCGGCAAACCGAAGCGGGCCTCGCCTACGCAATGATTGAGCTGGCGAGTCTTTCCAGTATTTGGGAAATTCAAACAAGGCGAAGTCGAGGTCCCTTAACTGGAAAATAAACGACGTTAAACAAAAAAATCTAAAAACGAAGCTGCCTGCCTGTCGCTGTGTAAAGGATGTTCGTTTCAGTTAGTCCCCCCCCTCTTGTGTAAGACAGTCATGTCGACGTCAGCAAAATAGGTAATTAAAGGATAACGGATACCTAAATTAAGGCAATACAAGAGGACACCATCCATTAACATGCACAGGTAGCGAGAAAGGGGAGGCAGAAATAGCCCGAGACCGAAGAGTGCGCGTGAAGGCTCGAAGGCTCTTGCTCGAAAGCTCAGGTTTGTAAAGCACGAGGTCTCTCGTCTGGCCTCTCGCTCCCTGGTCTCGCTGGCTTTTCCGACCGGCGTTTTCGCGGTCCGACTCTCTGCGGATGTGCGCGTGGCGGGGCCGGTTTGTTCTTTGCGTGCGGTTTGTTCTTTGCGTGCCGGTTTGTTCTTTGCGTGCCGGTTTGTTCTTTGCGTGCCGGTTTGTTCTTTGCGTGCCGGTTTGTTCTTTGCGTGCCGGTTTGCTCTTTGCGTGCCTTTCGGTTTGGGAAGGCGTGCTCCTGAGTCTGGGTCGCCAAGTTTCGGATCTTCACGTCGTGAACCACACATCGGGATTATTTCCACCATCTCTTTTTTGCTTGACCCTCACTTAATCTGAAAAAAAGAAAGATTGCAATATATATATATACCTGTAGGTGTGAACGGTAAAAGTTAATTTATTCTTGATTCCACTAAAAATGGACCACCCTGTATAATGCATGAGAGAGCCACCCCCCACGATCGTGTATAAGTTGCATGAAATTCGTATGGCAGGACTAAATATTCATTTTTCTTCCTTCCATGTGCAGTTTTATTGTTCTCCAAAAGCCCCACGCAACATTATATAAAATAAAAACGTTTTAATTGCAGTTTACACGGTGTTAGTAGTACGTGCAAATATCGATCATGCTGTCGACTCTCACAAATTCCGAAGCATTTTTTCCCTGCCTGCATCCAAGAAGTCGAGTTCGGAGTAAGGGAGTAACGCCAAGGAAATCATCGGCAAAAACTTCCAGTGCTGAACGGTAAAAAAAAAAATTCTTCGAAAGTTCGGCGAAGCCCCTCGGCCGAACGAAGCCGCCGATTTCCGACGAAAAATTCCTTCGACGAAGTTTCGTCAGGAGGAGCCCGTCCGTAAGTTTTGGATGCATTTCTCCATTCCATTCTCCGCGTGGGAACAGAAAGTCCGGATGGAGTCCGGCAGGGGAGTCTTGGTTTCGCCAACATGGCGTGCAATTAAAGAAAAGTCCTTTAGAGTTATCCCTTCCATTTCTCGAGTAGAAGGCTGGGCTCTCTGGAGGCTTCTCTACGGAGGTGAACCGTCGGAAATCTGACTTGAAATAAGTAACAGATTCGGTTTTCCTTTTCTACCTAATGACCGGATAGGGTTTGCCTAGCATAGGGTGAGCGATTATGGAACTCACTTCGCCCGACAGGCCTCACCATCATCCCGACACGCCTTGCCCTCTGTGTTTCCGCCACGAAACTAGAAGGTTCAAGCGATACACGTCAGGGAGGCCGGCCCCTCGCGAAGCCACGCGTCGCTGGGTGCGTGAAGTGCATCTCGTGAAATACGCTCTGTCGGTCGTGGCTTCTTGCGACTGCATGAGGTGGGAGAAACGTGGCGTGCGGAGCGAGAAGAGGCAACATTTCGGGTTGAGACTGTTTTCTTCTTCCTCGATCGAGGCAGGAAGCGCGAGAAACCGGAACCGATCGCTTTTCGCGATTTCGTGAAGCGATCTTCGTGATGGTTCACCATCACGAAGTTCGATTTCCCTTGGACGTGGATCGAGCAAATGCCGAGGGGTCGAAATCATCGCCTGTTCCGCAGGCATTAATCCAGCGGGTCTTCTTCTTCCGGGAACGATTTGTCTTCCACAAATCCAAGGATTTTTACGGCCAAAATCGACCAAAATGTCAAATCGAAGCCTCGTGAGAGACCCTCGAGCGTTTCTTCGCACGGGCGAGTGTTTTCCAAGCAATAAAATGGGCGAAGGACGGTGAAGGATTCGTCGAAACCTGGCTCGTAAGTCGAAAAATGAAGTCTTAAAAATTGTGGGGGAAAAAAATATTATTTTAAATCAGAGGCGTTCATGTGGCACTGAAACAAACAATTTCTGAGTTTCTCCCTCCCTAATTGACGGAGTAATTACCTAAGATGATCGAAACTTCGCGACAGGCGTGGGTGCAGTTTTGTAGCAGCCAGTTTCCTGGTAATTTGAAATAAAATAACCACTTCACATAAGAAAATGAAATTTGCTTTGACGGAAGGTGATCATGAGTGACTTCTTTTCTCGTAGTTGTTTGCCTTGTGAAAAATCAGATTTGTCCATAAATTGGGCAATCCCGAAACTCCTTTTTTAAACTACAATTTTTTTTTTTTTGCAGACCTGGAAACTTGTTCACCGGAAATTTATGTGCCAATTTATGTGCCAAGGATTTTTCTTTTCCTAAAATGAGTCTCACATATTTATGCTATCTCGTCATGATAATTCTAGCTGCCCCGTTTTTGCCCGGGATTAATTAATATAATAAAATCATGTTGCCATCTATAACGTCGTTTCGACATGCTGTCAATAATTTATGGACAAATCTGATTTTTCACAAGGCTAACATCTAATAGAAAAGAAGTGACTCATCATCGCCTTCCGTCAGAGCAAATTTCATTTTCTTGTGTGAAGTGGTTATTTTATTTCAAAAAGAGCCATTACCAGGAAACTGACCACTACAAAACGACACCTACGCCTGTCGTGGAGTTTCCAACACATTAGGTAATTACTCCGCCAATTGTGGATGGAGAAACACACGCTGTGGCCACGCGGCGCCACGCAGGGGGAAGGGGAGGCTAGGTAGGAGGAGCCTCTGAGACTGTACCTCTGCGTTCGGAGAGGATCTGGCATGCATGCGAGAATCCTATTGGTCGTCTCCCTCCGTCCATAAAAACAGCTGTCGTCTCGTGCTCGTTCCTTCGCTCTCTCTCGTCCCCGCCTCGCAGTCTGAATTCGGAGGGTGTTCGAAGCGCGCGTGTTTTTGTTCGATGAAGCCATGATGGAAGGGGTGGAGGGGGGGGGAAGGGGAAGAATGAGAGAGAAGCGAGGAAGGCTCGGCTCCACGTTCTCCTTTCAGTCCACGCTCCGTAACCGTACAGGCGACGTGCGATCAGCTCTCTCTATATTGCTTTCCGGTGTTGTTCATCGGCAGCTACTGATGGACGCAGGTCAGTCTTTTTTCTCCTCTTATCTATTTTAGAGGCCGTGTTTCCGGTGACTTTCGCTTCATTACCTCGCAAAGAAACGGGTGGGGGGGGGGGGGGGGAATTGGGACTGCATCGACGAATCGGCCGCCGGTACGGCAAAATCGGTGACATCGGATGCCGGAACGAAGAAAAAGAAGAAAAATCACACAGAACGGGGCAACGGTTAACGATTCTCAACGGCCATAAGAAGAAAGTTGTTCTGTCCCGACGTGAATCGATGAATCCAACACGTCATTTTCGATACTTGGAGTCTATGTCCAGCGTCAATACTTCCCAGAAAGATTTACTGACTGAACATGATTACCAGTGTTGGGCGGTAACGAGGTAAAAGTAACGCGTTACAGTAACTAATTACTTTTTTCAGTAACTTTTTAGGTAACGAGTTACTTTTCAGGGGAGGGTA
>CAJPEV010002136.1:28977-49865 GCA_905338385.1 Darwinula stevensoni | reverse complement strand
TGTGACGCCTACCCAGCCAACCCATGTGGGTGGCCCATTCCAGGTGTCGTTGGAATCTCACTTGCACCGAGGGCGTGGTTCAATAAAAGATCAGTCCCTCTCTAAGCCTGATAATATATATTTAAAACTTTCAAAAGAGCTTTTATAAAAGACAATAAAGCTTAGGCCTATAAAATATAAATAGTAAAAAAGGGGCCTCTCAAAGGGGGGGTAACAACATGATCCTACAGATAACGAGCCAATACCCTCAAGGCCAAGGATATAAAATATAAAAGGAAATAAAATACAGATGAAGAAGCGGCAAGGCAGCGGCGTGTAGGTGGGGAGAAACAATCACAGTCCAATCACAGTCTCATCACAGTCCCATCACAGTCCAATCAGTGAGACGCGTTGGAAGGAGCTCCAGCCTGATCCAGAAGGCGTAACGGCAATCACGGGGCTCCAAATCCGGTCCCGGCCCGATCAATGCAACGGGCTGCACCACGACCCTCGCCGAGCCAACCTGCCCTCCGCCATGCCCACGCAGCACGCTTCTCCTGTCCCTTTCCTCGCTTCCGGCCATGCCGACACTCCCCACAGTGTTGCCCCGCTCTCAGGGACCAAAGGCCACTCAAACACTACACATACAACCAGGAAAATGGAAATGGAATTGCGGAAAAAATGGAAAGGTGAGAGAATCACTCAGTTCCAGAACTCGGTCCCTTTCGCAATACGCGTTGTGTGGACGAAAAACAACGAAATGAAACGTATGGAAATCGTGGCACTTCATGTATAACAAGTCTCGCAGTATTTATTATCCGTGGGAGAGAAGAGAATGCTTTCCATCCAATAAATCCCTGCCTCATGATGCAGTCTCTTTCCTCATTGTGTAAACAAGCGGCATGCGAGAGGGGGGAAGAAACTTCTGATTTACAAATCTCGAGGTGTTCGCGTTTTCATAACGAGTCGCTTTTCCTTTCTCGACAAAAGAACGTCCTTTACTCTTTTCCCGATGAACTAGCCTTCATCGCAAAATTTACTCACCCTAAACTAAATCATTGACCTAATGGGCTGTACGATGATAGCCATGCATCTAAACTAGATATCTTATTAAGTAGCGTGAATCACACAAATCACATTCGTTTCTCCATCCTGGATTGTCATGTTCCGAATTTTGGTAACTGGCTCTGAGTCACAACTGGAGATACCCGGTCTATCGAACGAACCCTAGGATTCCCAAACGAGTGTGGCCGAGTTATGAAGCATAATTAAACAAACTCATTAAGAAGGTCGTACCAAGGGACCTCGTACAAGACGCAGGAATTCAAAAGGGAAGATAATAGCAGCCCTACTCCGGAAACGGATATCCTAACCACTCTTCCTATTTGGCCGATAATGTCCAAGGAGGAAAACGGCATTACTAATTATCTGGAACGGATATAGGATATACCTTATCGGTTCCATCGGGAAGATCCGGGGTAGAAAAGGAGTCAGGGGAAGATGGGAGAGCGAACAAGGAGAGGTCAGGAAGAGCAGCTTGTGGGTAGGGCTGGGATCCAGTTGAGATTTATTTGTGAGACGGTTTCCTGTGTCCCTGGTGTTGTACATTTTGTCCTTTCATTCTTTTCTTTCATCATCCTTTTCCTTTTGAACTTTAGAACATAAATGTACAAGGGTCGCTCAAAAAGAAATGCCCCTTATTTTTTTCTGCTTTACCTTTGGACAGAATAGCTCCAAACCTCTAACGCGAGTAGCCTAGTGTTTCCTAAAGGTCGGACGATTTTTTGACAGAGTTCCCATAACGATCAAGGCACTTTCGCCAGCGTTTCGCGAAGGCTGGTATGCCATCACGGTAAAATTCCATGCCGACATCTCGAAGCCATTTTTTCGAAATCCGTATACACTTCATTATGAACATTAGAGAATCGGAGGGTGTTGATTTATTGAAGGTTATTTTGACCAATGCCGATAGTCTCATACCTCCTTGGTTGTAACGCGCCTGTCATTTTAGAAGAGTCCAATCATGGACGTGTTCCTAGTCTGGGCTTGTAATCACAGAAGGCGTTGCTTCTCTTCTTCCTTTATTTTCTACCAACTTAAAGCAACTAATATATCGTCTGACTGTGTTCTCCTCTTCGCAGGACTCTCCATAGACCGGCTCAAGTCGTCTGTGGAAATCTGCTTGTCTCAGACCCTCCGCATTCAACAATTCAATCGCTAGCCACTGCTTCAGATGAGATTTTCAGAGCAGCTGCCATTTTTAACGTGTGCCCTACAAGAGCGCCGATATGAGCTCTGGGGAGTCACAATCAAGGAGATATGAGACTATCGGCATCGGTCAAAATGCGCTTCAACCAATCAACCCCCTCGGATGCTCTAATATTCATAATAAAGTAGATGAGGCTGTAAAAATAGCTTTGAAATCTTCGCATTACATTTTGATGGCACACAAGCCTTCCTGAAACGGTGGCAAAAGTGCCTTGATCGCTATGGATTCTAAGTTAAAAAATAGTCAGACCTTCAGGAAACATATAGCAACTTACCTTAAAAGTTTGCAGCTATTTCGTCTAAAGGTAACTCAGAAAATTTTTTTATTGCCATTCCTGTATGAGCGACCGACTTAAATGGTTAATCATTTTGAAATTCCGAAGGTAATTTTCCGTTCCTGAATTTGCTATACCGAATCCGAGATTACCTGATAATCCCACAGTCAGGTGTTACCAAGGGATCTTTCCCTATTTATTACGTGAATCATTAAGCTTGGACACTTCCTGATTTACTATCCACATATTCCAGACGAAATCATGCAGTCCAGGCAAAAAATAAGCTGATATTCCATATGAAAACTCCGCACGAGAAAAGGTTTATCTTCTCCGGAAGAAGAATTAATAAAAAGGAAGGTGTTCGCAGGTTCTATCTGTCATTTCCTCAGGATGGGTGGAGAATCAATATTCTCTCTTCACGGAAGGAAGTGATGGCTGGCTGATATGGCAGCCTGACAATCCATGAGACGGATGTGCCTATGGGCAGAAAATTATTCTTGTGTTTGTAGTACTATTTCTGATAATGCCCCCACCATGGGGAAACCTCTATTTGGTATTGAAATTAGAGAAAAAAGCAGCGCCAATATTTACCCTGGTGGTCAACTCATATAGTAGTAATCCCGTTTGTCATGCCAGGGTTTCGAAACGAAAAAAACCTATCGAATCCTATAGGTGAGGATTCCTATAAGACCCTTTAGGAATTCCATAGGTTTTTCACGTTTCAATAACCTATGCGAAAGACCTCCTAGGGATAGGGTTCCTAAAGGACTTTTTCGTAGGGGCACCCTTCCCACCCTGTGCCATCCCACACCCATTCCACACCGTTAATATGGTTGGGTGGAGGAAAATCACTGCCTGGGATTCGGGCGTTAGAACCTTAGCTCCCTCTCTTCAACCCTCCTACTCCTGGCGTGTCCGAAACCTTTCCCAATCTTCCTGAATTCAGCCAAGATGGGAAAGAATAATGAAGTATCATCGATGAGGAATTGCTAGGGGGAATGAACTGATACCTATCAATAATTTATACTTGGGATAGATAATAGGTATTTACTGGATATGTTTCTTTTTCACTGCTGTCCCGCACATACCCTGTGTGCACCTCCAAAAAATAACCGGAAGTGCTCAATGAACCTTCTGCTTTTCTGAGGCTTTTCTCATGATATATGTAGCCGCTAAAGTGCTGGCAGCTCGCATAAATCATTTGGAATCGAGAACAACGGAGTACGCTAAGGTAGTACAGGAAAGGCTGTGCTTACTTGGCGTACAACCCAGGCAGCAGATAACATCGATTCCATGTTGATTATGTGTGGATTGAATGCATCACTTTTGACAGTTTATATCACCAGGTTGCATCGATATTGATTCAACGCGGCGACCCTCACCGTTTATACACACATATTGGCTTAAAATTGATGACATTTTGCTCTCTTCATGGTGGAAGTGTCAGCAATAAATCAACATCGCTTTAATGAATTATTTTGCAATACCTATTCCCTTGTGTGTTAGGTCTAGTGTTTGGATATTTGCGTAATTCCGTCAAGATTCGTGAAATAATTCAGCCCCTCTCAGCCAGAATGAATTTTGTATTAGTCCCTCTTCGTTCCAACAGGAATGCTTGTCATACGTTGATCTTCCATCATCTGAGAAGACAGACCGTGGACGGATCCCGACACCACAGACCATTTCCCTCCGTCCTCATATTACGGATCCTAGGATGATACCANCCTTCGTAAATAGGCATAAAATGAGACAACGGTAAAGCAAATGCCAAATCATTAATTTTGCTGTGTGCATATTTTTCATTGATGTTTCTATGACTTATTTAAACACGTATATATTATAAATAAACACTTTGTAAAACAATATCTAGTGGAGTACCCCGTTTTGCCCCACAAGGACATCTCATTTTGCTCCATGAGTGGGGCAAAATGGGGTATTTGACAACAATTTTAGATTTGCCGGGAAGAAAACACCGTCGCTGATTTCGCGATGAAGGTGAATCTTATTCGAAGGTAAAACACGAAAGGTACTGCAGACCATCTACCTGCAACTTGGGCCGTCACTTTTCGGTATACAATGGGTCGAAGGTGACAATGTGACCCCTCTTGGCACTTCCTAGGCATATCCTATGACAATTACTTTTCAGATTTCGAATCCCAGACGGTCGAATTTTTCATCCCCTACTACCCTAAAAGATTCTTGCATTATCCTGTAAATTTGGTGAAATCTAAAAACATTATATACTCTTTATATGAGGGGTCAAAGGTCAGACGCCATCGATGTTTCAAATATGAAATGAGAATAGATGAAATTGATATTTCAATGATATTCACAGGAAAGCTTTAAAATAGACTTTTATCAGGAGTTTGAAATGTCCTTTCTATGACTATTACCTACGGAGTTATTGAAGAAAATCTGATTAAGGTCGGCCTAACCAGCTTAAAAAGGTCATAATGTGATCTCGCCACGGACAGTAAATAAAAAGGGTAGGGGCACCAATTTGTGAACTGACGCCTATTTGTGGACAGTTTTGCATTTTTAGCCATTTCACACATTTCACTCTGAAAATGTATTTCCTCAAATCCTCCATATTTTGCAATTGCCTGTCAGCCACCATATACGTTATGCATACCCATCAATATGAGTGAACTTGGACATTTTCGTTCAGTTTTAGACCTAGCACCCTGAATTCCTCAATTTTACCAATGATATTTCTTAGAATGACATTATTGATCTATATACATAACGACGGGCGTCTGTCTGTATGACCGGATTTATTCCGGTGAACTCATCCTGGGCTTCTCGACCGATTTCCAGCATCGATACCTCATTCGATTCGTGAGTTTCTGCAGATGATCCAACTCATTTTAGGTTTTTTTTTCCTGCCTTGACCTTTGACCTGACCAGGATGACATTTCATATTATTTTTTAAGCCAGATTCCTGTGTTACATACCATTCGAAGGGCCTGAATTTACTCTGTTAGAATTCGTTTGTTATTTCGCAAAACTGTTAGCATTTGATCCTGCTGTTATCAGAGTTGAGGGTGCACTGGCGACCCTCGCCCCGATGATCGTAGGAGAAAGTGAATCGCGCGTGAAAGTCACTATTTCAAGGATCCATTGTAGGCTTTGGGCTAACACTGGCAAATGGTTGAAATATTGAGACAGGGTTGAATTTGAGAATTTAAGGAAGAATACGAAAATATCAATTAAATGCTAGCTGTTCGTAATGAACCGAATCTTCAAGACATCGAGATTGCATTGCCGAAGTCGTTTTGAAGCTATTAGGTACAAATTCGTTTTTCACATTTACTTTCGTCACGGTCTTTATTGTTTCGAAATGGAGTAATCCACATCATCTCGACGGAAAATAGGTTCTAGCAATTGGCGCGAGATGACGCCTAATCGCCAATTTAGCGGTCCTAACCCTGATACCTAAAATGTATAGTTCCCGGGGGGGTTTTTCGCTCAGTACTCGATATGTTCTCACGTGCAACTTGAGAGAAAGCTTTGGAATTCCTCTCGAGACCCTTAAAAGGAGGTAATCCGGCAGGAGTCTTCGGGTATTTCTGGCCAGAGGGTCCGAAGACGCATGGCAAATTTGCCTACCTCACTTCAGAGCGCACCAAATGACTCGGACTTTGATATCTCTTTCGTATCTCTTTCGAGAATGATAGTACGTTAACCGGCCTGCGAGGGGATGTTTAACTTTCTTCCTGCGAGGGAGATGAAATAAGTTATGATGCCAGGCACGAAACTCCCTCGCTGGACAGAATCAATTGCTTTGTTGAAATATTAAACTCGAGTTCTGATCCAGTTAAAGAATGTACAACCACAGAAGGACCCTTCCGTGGAATAACAGCACTCGTTAGAGTACTCTATTCAATATTAGAGCGCGTGAAGGCTAAGAAAAGGGGAGATAATGCCCAATCTTCGACAATTCAACGCTTGCACAATGTGACACATGATCGAATCAACTTTGTTTTATTACAACATTACGGCGGCATGGAATCCCCCTTTTATCCAACGTTGTGGCAACATAGCTACCTCGAAAAATCAACTCTCTCTCAACCTTCATCAGACGTTCTTGGCCAGATGGGTTAGCTTACCAATTATAGAGTCTTGCCACATGGAATATCATTGCGGCTGAAATTACGTGCATGTAGTAGATGCTCATGGCTGTCTGATTCCGTTTTAGTTCTGTCCCACGGGCCCCTCACGGATATGTAACAGGTTTTTTTAATATGAGTTTTCCATGTTTTTCTTCAGAGGAAAATTATTCCATTATCGTGACACATAATTATGGGCAGAAAAACAGCTGGATGATGCCCTCGGGCAGAATATCGTAGGAGAAAGCGAATTGCGCGTGGGAGTCATGAAGCTGTCATGGTAAAGAAGACATCAGGCATTGGCTGGACCTGCGGCAGTTAGGAATTACGTTAAAATGTAATTATTTTCTACTTATATTTTTTTTTCCAACCATCGTCATCCAGTGAGCACAATCGAAATTCACCGTCCCATCATCCCGTGTGAACAAGGGCCTTCGACTAGTAATGAATATTATTGCTGTACATGTATGATGCCCATATTTTTCCATTCGGATATTCATAATTGTTGCCAAAAACTGGCGTCCACAACCTATGTCAATGGATCTCCACAAACTGGATCCTGGCCGTTCTCAAATAGGAACCGCGTGAAAATCGACCAGTATCCATTTGAACAGCGATTGTTGGAAAATTATATATTAAATATTTTATTTTAAGGAATGGGCATCAAACTAAGGCCTCCTATTGAAATCAATCAAGTAGTTTCTTTGTTACTGCAACGAACGTAACACAAATTTCAAGAGGAAAATTTCCCAAACCCGTCCACAAAATGGTGCTCTACCCAATTTTGTAATTAATTACTTGGGGCTAAAACTAACATCTGCGCCAAATATCAACAAACCTTGGTGGTCCAACAAAATCTCTGGGAGTTCTGATGTGGAAAGACTCAGATTCATGTACATCATGAGGGGAAAAGAAAAGTCGATGAGATTCTGTGTGGCTATATTCAGGGCAAATCCAATAATATTATAGGCTAGGGTGAGGTGGGGCAAAAGTAACCTGAAAAACACGTAATTGTACTATGCAGGATGATATAAAAAATACTAGCAAAAGCATTGCCACAAAAATTGATTTCTACCCTCTTCAAACAGTGAACAAGAGATTCAAATGCCTTTCAGAACTTAAATCTGAATTGGATCCTTAGGAAATCTCTTTTTAAAAGCGCATTTTCATGTTACTTTTGCCCCATGAAATGGGGTAAAAGTAACATACCATGGGGCAAAAGTAACAATGCTGTACAAGTGCTGTTTGATAGCACTGAGAAGCAAAAGGCGGGACTGTAAATGTACTCCACATTATGTGGATGATTTGAGGAAATTTTCAGCAAAAATGGGCTAATAATGAAGCAACAATAGCTTATAATACTGAAGCAGGTGAAAACATTATCTGCTGAATTTTAAGCTTGCAGGAATTCTCTTTCTATGGGAATAAAAAAAAGAAAGTAAAAGTCCTCTCATCCACCTATCTTGTACTAATTTCTTTGTTTTTCCTTTTTTTCTTTCTTCTAAATTATCTTCCTCAAAACTAGTTCAAAACCTGCAATCCTGTTTGCTTATGGTGAACACCAATAAAAGTCATGCCTCTCACAGGAACCTATCAACAAAGAGAAATATTATTTTCACAGATCATAACCTAATGACTTTTATTGAACTTCTGGACGATACTTTGACACAGACAATAACTGAAAAGAAAGCTCTTCATTAGACTCTGTCGAACATTATAAACTTAACAGAAATCCATTGACAATTCTTGTGATTCCTTCGTATCTTTTTTCATTCCATTTCATTTTATTTCAATCTTTCATTCGTTTCACTTCTTAGTTTCTTCTGATTCATTTCTTTTTGGATTTCATGCGCTCAAGCACATCTTCATGAGTGAGAATTTCTCCAAACCTTGAAGGAGCAACCTTCCTCCTCTTTACAGCCGGTGCATCCGTCTTCTGAATTTTCTGAAGTAAGAGGTCCTCAAAGGACATGCATGGCTGAGCCTGCTTTGTTCTTGGAAGCCTATGTGCATTTGCACTGTGCAACTTTGACGTATCACCTCGTTTCTCCAAAGTTGACCTCTCTCCTGCATCCTCTGGGAATGACTGCTGATTTCGTTCCCTTAGTGACGCCTCGAGGTTGAATGTAGAATTGTCAACTGGAGGCACTAAATTATTAGCAATTGCCAAATTTGCAGGATGGAATGCTGACTTCGCAATGGCATTTTGGTTGCAGAGAGATGGGGTCGAATCAAAGATCCCTGTTCCCCGGTAGCCAGCCTTGATATGAGAAGCACCTATCTTCCGCCAAACACTTCCTAGTTGCTTTGCAAACTCAGCTTTTGGCATTCCCCCTGCAAGGCTTATGCGGCCCCATGATACCAACTGGTGATCCCATGCGGTTTTCAGGGGCCCAAAAACCCCTTTATCCAGAGGCTGGAGAATATGAGAAGTATGTGGCGGAAGTTTCACCAGAACAATGTCGGCTTCCATGGCACACAAGATGAGCTCGATTGTCACGTGAGAAACGTGACCATCGTACAAAAGGACTGCCTTTTTTCCTTCTCCAATGATGTTCTTCACATGGGGAACAAACTGATTCTTGAACCATTCCAAAAAGATGTGTGAATTCATCCATCCATTCTCTGACACAGCATAGTTTGTGCCAGGGTATGCATCTGGAGATGTCCATGAATCCCAGAAATTCTTTCCTCTGTAAATGATGAGCGGCGGCATCTTTCTTCCAGATGCACTGACACATGCCAAAACCGTTGTTGATTCCCTTCCAGAACCTTGGCTCTGGCGGGTTAGTGAAGTTCCCTTTGTACCCACACCTTTAGTCTTCCTCGGATCATGGAAAAATCCCGTCTCGTCTGCATTCCATACAAAATCCCCTTGAATGGCTGCATCCTCATCATACAAGCCTATCTCTTGATATGCTGCAGCAATGACTCTGAAGAAATCGGCTATGACCACTGGATCAGCTTGCTTGGCTCGACAAGACTGCAGGAGTTCTGGTTTTTTCAGAGTTAGTGTGGAATGCCTGGTCATGAATCCACGGAACCAGTTTTCTCCTAACTTGTCGACTTTCAGCTCGTTGAGCTTGCAGTAATCTGTAGCAAGTGCTATGACCTCTTTTCTTGACAAAGGAATTCCCCATTTTTCTCAAGACAGATTCCAGGGTGTCCTCCACTTCCTTGGATAAAGCAGGCTTCCGTCCGGGAACTGCAGAGTCAAGTCCGGTTCTTCTAGTGCTCAGGCGCATCTGGATGGTGCTCTCAGGAACACCATAATAATTTGATGCTATTTTTCGGTTCATTTCATGATTCTTAATGGCATTCACAGCACTTACAAGATCTCCATGGGAGTAGCGTTTCCCCGCACCCCTCTCAGTTTTCCTTTTGTAAGTGCGAACCATTATGAAGCCTGGAAGAAGCCCCATGCACATTACTCAGTCAAGCATACATATTTTCTAAAAATAAACTGATGTACCAAAGTTAAGAGCACTTAAAATATTGTATGTGCAATGTTACTTTTGCCCCATGCAACGTTGTTACAATTGCCCCACGACCCAACTTTCCATGGGGTAAAAGTAACATTCAACTAAACAAGTGATGTGATAAGGCCAAAGTCCAAATTTTGAGATCATGAGGTCGATATGAAGATCAGACAGATAATGTAACAGTTTTACATTTAAGACTTCATTAGTTGGGAAGAAATACGAAATTGCAACAAAAGATAAAAAATTTGGATTATTAATTTTTTCATCAAGGCGCGCAAAATTAAAGTAAACACATTCTTAGGAAATCACAGAGAAGCTCAAAATATATTTTATCAAAGGATGATGATTGACATGTTATGGACACAAAATAGGGAAATTGTATCTGATGTACTTGCAAAAAGATAAAGCATTGTTACAATTACCCCATTGTTACTTTTGCCCCACCTCACCCTATCTATTATTCTTGAGCTTTGATATCTGGATTTATTTCACTTCGCTCTCTATTCCCTTAGAAAAACGGAAAATAACATGTCAGATATTCCCTCTTATTGCAGGCAACTTCCCGAATCGGTGGGACAGAGGATCGACCTCAGCGGCCAGTTTTTAAAATCGATCCCAGCACTCAAGAGCGACAACCTCATAATACTCCACCTCAATAATAATAATATCACGAGCGTGGGTTTCGACAGATGGGCAAGTCCCAAATTGAGGGAGCTCCGTATGAACGACAATTTATTGACTTCTATCCCAAACATCAAGAGCAACAGCCTGAAAAAACTCTACTTCCATAACAATCAAATCACAAGCATGGAATTCGATGGTTCAATGACTCCCAACTTGCTTCTGCTTGATATATACAGCAACTTGTTGACCTCTGTTCCCGCTTTCAAAAGCGACAGCTTAAAAATAATCAATCTTCATGACAATAACATCAAGAGATTGGAGTTCGATAGATGGGTCACTCCGAAATTAGAGCATCTCTGGCTCAAAAAAAATTGTATTACAATTATCCCGGCCATCACGAGCGACAGTTTAGAAATACTCGATCTCCAAAGCAACAATATCACAAGTGTGGGTTTCGACAGTTGGGCGACTCCCAAATTGAAGGATCTCTATTTAAATGACAATTTCTTGACCTTCATCCCAAACATCAAGAGCAACAGCCTGGAAAAACTCTACTTCCATAACAATCAAATCACAAGCATGGATTTCGATGGTTCAATGACTCCCGAATTGCTTGTGCTTGATCTACACAGCAACTTATTGCCCTCTGTTCCTGCTTTCAAGTGCGACAGTCTAGAAATAATCAATCTCTATGACAATATGATCACGAGAGTGGAGTTCGATAGATGGGTGACTCCCAAATTAAAGGAACTCTTTCTCAAAAAAAATGTTATTTCCATTTTTCCGACCTTCAGAAGCGACAGCCTAGAAATAATCGATCTCCATAGCAATAATATCTCGAGTGTGGAGATCGACGGATGGTTCACTCCCAAACTAATGAAACTCTATCTAAATAACAACTTTTTGACCTCCGTCCCTGCAATCAAAAGGAATAGTGAGTTGCTTTTCAATTGTGCAAATGTCCTTGTACTGTATTTGGTTATCGCTGGTGCTTCCAATAATCTGCAACGCCAAGTGACCAAATTCTTTGAATACTCTTTATTTTGACCGATTCATTTTTCATAGTTTTTTTATCTGGCAAAATTTTAAAAAGGAACGTACCTGCACCTGGATTTGAGGAAGAGTTTTTGAAGATATAGCATGGCTATATACAGGTTGCTCCAAAAAATCCGCTACATATAGAAAAGACAAGAGGAAGTCAGACTAAGTAGTTTCTTATTAGCAAAAACCCAACAATAACAATCACATACGACTGGACAATGAATAGCAATTATAAAATACCTCGGATTGGGAAAGATTCCTGTAATTTACAGCTGAATAATAGTGAAAGATATGTTCAATACAGCGTCCTTTTTGTTCGATGGTGTCATCAATTCTATATAGTTAATTATTGATCACTCCCTGGCAAATTTCCTTTGGCATGTCATAGATTGCAGGGATGTTGTTTTCCTTTAAATAATAATGGGATCTGGCTTATTGTGATAGACGTTTGCTTTGAGGTATCCCCACAGGAAAAAATCTAGTTGGGAGCTGTCTGTCACCTCTGTACTGGGAACTTTTGGCCCCTCTATTCTTCTTATACATCCATACTAGATTATTTATAACTTTTCTTATGGCTTTTCAAAATGTGACTTTTCTCATGACCTTTTAAAATATGACTTTTCTTGATACTCGTACAACCGGAATGGGAGTAGGCTTCACTTCATTTTCTCAAGGCGTAAGCATTTTTTTGTAATATTTGCCACGTATGCGAATGTGCCCTGTGGCGACCAATTATGAAAGTAAAGGTTTTATGAAAGTTATACATCATTACTCCATTGCAATACATGATAACCAGGTTATGATTTCATGATTTTCAATTTTCACTGTGGAGGAAAATAATTTCAATAAATATGTAAAAAATAACGTACCAACGAAATTTTGTTCAAAGGATAGTAATGGGCCGCAGCACATAAAAATTCCATTAGCAAAGCTTTTATAGCACGCACACCCATAGTGACACAGGCTAGGGACATGCAAGGGTATGCATATTTCAGACGTATAGAAGCAACAAATGCCTTGCTTTGGGATTTTCCTGCTCTGTGGCCCATCACTGAGTAAATGTCCAACATTCGGTATTTTACCCTATGCCTGAAACACTAAGTCTCATTGAAATAATTACAAAGACAAATAATTTAATTCCAAATTTTTTAATACTAGTATTGACACATCACGATGTAGCGAAAAAACTGCGTTACAAATGCTTTCCCCTTCAGAAACGATCTCAGAAATGTTCTCAAATGTACAAAAAAGTCATATTAGAATTTGGAGAACCACTAGAGCGAAACTAGAAGTGGACAATTTGGAGAATTATTAGAAATGTTATTGGGTTGTAACATATATTCCCGCCGTTTTTATATTTTGTTTGTTTTCACTCCATATTTTTGAAGTTTGGCAAAGTGGATATAGTCATTCAAAAGAGCGTTCTTTCCTCTACAAACTTATTGCCACCATTTTTCCGAATAACTTAATTTTACTTAACTTTCAGGTATTTGAAATGGAAATACCAGGCGGCAAGAAAACCCATTTTCGACACTTGCTTTATTTCGCGTTTCGCCGTAATCAAAAAGCAGCCGAAGCAGCTCGGGATATTTGTGCCGTTTACGGAGAGGGTGCTATAGCTGCGAGGACTGCTCGAGATTGGTTTGCCAAGCTCCAAGTTTTTGAGTAAAACCAATTGATTGAAGGTGACGGGATATCGTCATTGCATTGCTGTTCATCTTCTCGGCCAATTCTCTGCATGTTTGGCGACCGTCCTCCTTCAAAAGCACCTTCAAATGGTCTTCGTCGAACTCGGTAGGTCGCCCAGAGCGAGGCGTGTCGTCCAGGTCGAAGTTGCCATTTTTGAACTTGGCAAACCAATCTCGAGCAGTCCTCGCAGCTATAGCACCCTCTCCGTAAACGGCACAAATATCCCGAGCTGCTTCGGCTGCTTTTTGATTACGGCGAAACGCGAAATAAAGCAAGTGTCGAAAATGGGTTTTCTTGCCGCCTGGTATTTCCATTTCAAATACCTGAAAGTTAAGTAAAATTAAGTTATTCGGAAAAATGGTGGCAATAAGTTTGTAGAGGAAAGAACGCTCTTTCGAATGACTATATCCACTTTGCCAAACTTCAAAAATATGGAGTGAAAACAAACAAAATATAAAAACGGCGGGAATATATGTAACAACCCAATTATATCTAATACTTTAATTCAAAGAGCCCGAAAGTTGTGATGGTAGCAGTCACCTCAACGCTCGATGCCTACGAGACCACGTCATTTTAGACCATAGGCTAGGCCGTCCACCGATCAAAGCGTCAGGTTCGTAGGGCAATGCCATTCTAGGCCGTGGGCTAGGCCGGCGGTTCCCAGACTTCTTTAAATCGCGACCCTCTTGCTGACGTACGGAAAATTTCCCGCCCCACCGGAATCCAGAACAAGGTATTTTCTAAGTAATTATGACGGCAAGAAAATTTATCGACCTTTTAGTCAGGGTATGTATTGATATTATCTTGAGCGGATGCGGTTATAGTGCTTTTTTATACTGTGAAAATGTACGCGACCCATTGTTTGGGAACCGCTGGGCTAGAATATCCACCGCCCGAAGTGCCAGGTCCATGTGGCTATGGCATCCTAAGTCCATGGGCTTGACCATCCAACGCTCTTAGCGCCAGGTCCATAGGGCTATGCCAGTCAGAGCCATAGGCTCATCATAGCTCATCTTATTAGTTCCGTGGGCTTCATACTTAGCGGTGTCAAAGGGTGCTACTAACAGAATGAGTGTCACATATTCACTAATCGAGTGCAAGTTCTCCATTTGAATACATTCTTCGTTGAAGTATTTTTTCTGTATGCATTTTTTTTCGTTAGGTTAGGCGTAGCGGTTCGCGCCATCGCTTCCATTCCATAGTTTTCTGTTTGCGTTTCATGTCATGGCCGATTTATGTGATTTCTTATGATTGATGCAGTCAAAATAATGACGTAAATTCTTTGTTCAGTAAATTCATATGTCGCGCGAACGGGCCGCTCCTCCCATCAAAATGGTGGCGATTTGCGTGAATGATTGCAAGTGTGAAGGATTGCGAGGTGAGGTTGAACGCGAAGAAAAAATGTTGGAGATCCCACAGGACGGCGATGAGACAGTCGCTGCTGATGAAAAAACGATTAGTGCTGGGGCAGAAACAACGTTTGTTACTGCAGTTGAGCTGCGAAGTGTCGAAATCGGTGCTTTAGGAGGTGCTTGCCGTAATGGCTAGAATGAGTGATGAACAGCACGCAGCTGTACGTAGGGAGCGTTGGGCCGCTCAGACAGCTGAACAGCAAAAGGCAGCGAATGCTGATCTCAGAAGTAGGAGAGCCATGCAGCCTGCTGAGCAGCTTGATGGAAGGAACGCAGCACTCAGGAGTCGAAAGCGGGGAAGCAGGGGCGGAATTGAACCCGGACCTCCTGCTTGCCGGTCAGGTGTTCTACTATTACACCACGGAACTCGTGACATTTTGTAATGCTTCTCCATACCATCTCAATAACTACATTTGTTTGCCGGAGCGAGCACTGTCGGGCTGTACATTTTGCTATAGGGAGGGGGCATTTGCTTCACATCGCTGCCACAACGGAAAATTACTCCTGCTGCAACTCACACTTTACCCTGAGGCTCTGAAAGTGTTGCTCTCTGGTGATATTGTGGAGCCGAGGCATTTTGAGAAATTATTTGTTAGTTTTGTGCCGCACATGCGCTAACTTCCGTCTGTGCTAAAGTCGAAGAAGTTCTTGGAAATGGCCCTTTCTGTTTCGGAATCAGTGGTATCTGTACCATAAGCTAATGCCCATTAGCTAATCAGTGAAGCAAAAGTATTGAATGTGTTCGGACGACGAAATCAACAATGTCGTCCTGAACCTCATGAAAACCTACTAAACCGAGGCGTTCACAATGGCGATTGTGGCAATGACCTCGCGTATCATGATGAAGGTGTTCAGGAACAAAATTTCCCTGTGCACTGTAAGCTGTATGTGTATAAACTTAATGAAGGGGTTCAGTTCCGAACGGGTAATGCTATGAACAGAGGATGTCAATGAGACGTTATGCTGACGATAGATGATTAAAATTTCCACCTATTAGACAGCCAGCGTAGCGGCCTGCGGCCGCTAGTTTAGTTTAATTAGTTAGTAGTTTAGTTTAATTCGGTTAAATTTTGTTTTTTGACTTATTTAAATTCCTTTATTTCACAAGTACATTACATTCTGTTACAACTTAGGGAACTTCCTCTGAGAGTGGTTCTGAAGCTCTCACATGCATTTATCGTGTCTTTAGGGCGTAAGCTTCAAACTACCGCCTGAGCAACATGCTTGAAAGAAGCCTCCTAATTTACTCGTAAGTTTGGTTATCGCATGACGATATTCACTTGCATTCCAGGCATTACATACAGCAGATACCGTATTGATACGGTGATTCATCTGAACGACAACAAAATCGTTGCATTGTCTGAGGAGATCTTCCGCCCAATGTTGGACATTCTCTCTACAGGAGATGGAGTCCTTGATATAAGTGGTTAGTATTAATCTTTCTCACCATCGCAGAATTCGTTAGATTCAACACTTACTTCGTTCCTCCGATCAATTGCACCTTCATCGTACTCCTATTCCAGGAAATCCCATCCGATGTGATTGTGGCGTTGCATGGCTCGTGCTTGTTCCAACATATTTAAATCACATTTCTGGGAAGTGTGTTAATGGAACTGAATTCAGTGAGTTGGATTCAGATTATATGAAAGGCTGTTCTCGTCAATGTCCCTACGAGTGCGTTGAGAGACGACTGTCATCGATATGCCAGCCGGAAACGATGTCGGATTCAAGTGTGAATTGTCGGTCCGAGGAATTATGCTGCCATCCCGAACCATCCGGACCCAAAGGTGATGTCCCTAATTTCATTCTCTCAGGCAATCGCTGCATTGGTTCCCAACATCTGGTTCAAAGCTAAGGATATTTTGTCAAAAGCTTCCAAATGTGGCATGTTCAATGAAATTGAGTCCTATTGAAACGGCTGTGGACATGTAGATGTGTTTTTCCATGTCGTCCATCTTCCCAAATCCAGATTGTGAAGTAATTCACATTTTACATATGTTATTATGGGACCCATGATATCATTGGAGCACTTGACAGGATTTGTGTAGACATAAAAAAGGAATTCATAAAAGCAATGGATTATGATTTAGCTTCAATAGTGTAGCACATGAAAAATAAACCCGTATGCTCGGAAGCTTGGGCCTAGATTGAGGGGAAAGGCGGAATCAGGAGCCATTTAACGTATCTTTCTCTTGATCCCATCAACGCTGACCTCTCGAGGTCCAAGTTTTGCCTTCAGGACCTATTCTTATGAGTGGGCAATGGGAGAGGACTGATGGACACATCAGTAAGTCCTATCATTTACCTAGTTAGTGTCTAAGCTGTCCAAGCTAATTCAAGAGGAAAAAGTTTGCAATCATTATTTGATGAAGGACATGCAGTACGTGATGAATCTCGTGATTTCTTGCCATTCTCCGCTCAACTTCCTTTCACTTGATCGGTCCTACGATTTCTCGAGTTCCAGAAATCCGGTGTAAAACTACTTACCTTTCTACTCCGGTTTCTATCGAGAATGTCATTGGGATTAAAAGAACGGTCAGTAACATCTCCCATAGAAAACCTGAGCTGGCATTTGCCTTTCAAAATTGGCATACTTTTGTCGAATCATTCAAAACTTGATTTTATTAAATAATGAACACCGTAGAATACTTTTATTTAGCAGTTTTAAACGTGAAACACAATCGGCTGAATAACATTGTCTCCGCTTCTCTTAAGCCAGAAGGTTTATAGGCCTACTGTCGAGAAGAGCTCTCTGCTGTCAACAATGATACACATGAAATAGCCAAACGTAACATATTTATATTCTTATTACAAATGCGTTTTTAAAAAGTAAACTAATGGAAACGGAAACAATGAGAAGATTTTAATAAAATAAGCCAAGGTAAGGAAATGCTTTCGAATGCCTTTGTTGCTGCAGTTATGTGACCAAAAAAGGAAAAGAAACTGCATGATGTTGACAGATTCGCAGATAGATAGATAGATCTTAGGATGAATGATATACCATAGAAATCTGCAGGATGCCCACGGGAAGAAGCCAAGTTTATAATAATTATTTTGTTCTAGCGAGTTTATATACAGATCACACAAACAAACTCGCAATGGTCACACCTTCGGCGCTCCATTGTCCTGGATTGAGATTCATTCATTAATTCATTTGCGAAATATGTGTCATAAGGTGACGAACCGATATTTACATTGAGATGCTTACTCCGATGATTTATTGTGTGCCTAATTTCTAATCTCATTAGAATCTGCCCTGAGGGACATATTTGAAAAGTTGTATTTGAACTCGGCAATCGAACAAGTACTTCTGCTGCAAGTTTCAACTTTCTACTTTTCTCTCATTCATTTGATCGGAAAAGAGCCTGAAAAATGTTTTTTTTGGAAAAAAAAGTGCTCTCAGTGATTTTATATAAAATTTATACTTTTACTGGAGTCAGTAATTGGAGAACTACATGCCAACTAATTTTCACCAGTATAATTTTGCCCTTTTCGCTGGTGCAAAATTATCTATGAAAGAGCCGTTCTGCTCAAAATCGTGATACATCCCCTCATGGCTATGGCATTATGGGATGCCCCATGACAACTGAATTTTTCCTGAACTGAACATCAACTCACTTATGCGTGTGACAAGTTTCACCCTTTCATTTCTGCCCAATTCGCTAGGACAATAAAAAAAAGGTATTTTAAACGTCAGCCCCAATAATTATACCCCCACGGCATGCTTCTGAAACTTGACATTTTCCTGAACTCAGAGTCCCAGTAAATGCAAAGTTTCGGCATCCATGTCTCTCCATTTGACTAAAGCAAATAGAGGGTGTCTATAAAAAACGTACATTTTTGAAGTTCGATATCTCCGGAACGGTAAGGCTTAGGAGAGTGAAATTTTAGCGGGATACTCAGGGGGTCTTGGGATTTTATTCCAGACTGTTTTGCAAAATTAAAATTGATTTCCCAAATTTGCACTCTTGCCAATATTGAACCACTATTGAAAGCATGCAATAATTTTCTGTCATAAATAGAAAAGTCATGAATTTGAATAACAAGCAGAGAGGCTTTTCTACACCAACAAGTGTAATGCTTTTATTGCCTTATGAAAACACCACATAGCACACAGCCTGCGTCTGGGGCCCTGCTCGAGACAAACTCTGATGAATTTGGCCGATTAGTTCGAGGAGACGGGTTGTGTTTGTAACAAACCGCATGGAGGCTGGCCGTGGATCCCTGTAGATGTTGTCGCTGAAATCAGAGGTACGATTGACAAAGAGCCTAGCACATGTGCACATGGAACCAACAAAGGTTTCGATACATTTCAGCTTGTACTGAAAAATTTGTAGAGTTTACCTTAGGTTCTTGGCACGGTTGTATGGGGAAGATCCAGAAGGCGGGCGACGGCATGACTGCTGCTCGTTTCATGTGGACTTGTGCTAGGCTCTTCGACACACAGTGACAACACGAGAGGGGGTGGAACTTGCATCCTGGATTGTAAAGTCGAATATTTCCTACCCTGGATCCCATGCGCCTCCACTTTAACCCGCAACCTCTTGTGAGGAACGGTATCGAGAGCTTTCGCGAAATCTAAATAGACGATGTCCACAGGATTCCCTTTATCCCTCTCTTCCGTCGCCCATTCGTAGAATTCGAGCAAACAGGTGAGACGATTTCGACGCCTCCTAAAGCCGCGTTCAGAGTCCCGAATGAGCGCGTTTCCTTCGAGGAAATCCAAGTGATGGTCCCTCAGTATCTCCGTGATCTTCCCTGGGATTCTCGTGAGACTTACCGGCCTGTAATTTCCTGGATAACTCTTTGCGCCCTTCTTAAAGATCGGTATGACATTTGCTCGTCTCCAGTCCTTAGGTACTTCCCCGCGCGAAAAGCTGCTTTCGAATATAATTCCTGCAGAACCGATATTTCTCTCGTGGTTTCCTTAATGACTCTCCCAGGAATCCCATCGGGGCCGGTCGCCTTGCCCGCCTTTAACTTCCCTATCGTATTCACGATCGTCTTCTCGGAGATGGAAATATCCCCGAGGTCACCTCCTCCAAAGTCGGTGCCGAGTCGGATTCCACAGTGAAAACGGAAGCGAAGAACTCGTTAAGTATACTGGCCATATCCTTATCGCTTGCAATCGACTCCCTCTTTTCGTTCATTAGCGGCCGGATCGACTGTTGACACCTACCACTAGCATACCGATAAAAAGCCTTAGGGTTCCTCTTAGCATCGCTAGCCAGCCGTTCCTCGACCTCCCGTCTCGCAGATCTAATTTCCCGCTTCAACGTCCGCGTGATCCTCCTATATTCCTCATCCCGCTATCTCCTGTCCGCTGGTACGCATCCCATTTCCGGTTTTTATCCCTGATGAGAGCTCTGATTTTACCCGTAAACCAGACCGGTTGCCTGTCAGATTTTATGGATTTCTTGGGGATGCATTCCTCCATAAAGCCTTGCTATAACGTCTTGAACGCCCCCATTGCTTCTCTACCGTCAGCCCACGGAGCCGCACCTCCCAGTCGATGCCTGAAACGCATTCGCGTAGCCTCTCGAAATTAGCTTTCTTATAGTTGTACGAAACCTTCATCGGTATGGCGTTACTCTTCGTCCGCTAGATATTCCACGTGATCGCGTAGTGGTCCGAATCTCCCAAGTTTTCCTGTACCTTAACGTCTAGTGCCAGATCGTCGTTCGTCGCAAAAACTAAATCCAATAAAGCTTCCTCGCGAGTCGGTTCATTTACGTACCGAACGAGAAGAGCGTCCTGAACCGCAACGAGAAATTCCCTATCCCTTTCGCACCCCCCTTGCGGCACCGACCAATCTATTTTTGGCATGTTAAAGTCTCTGAAGAGCAATACCTGCATCAAGATCTCGCCGATCCTACGCATGAGTGCAAAATAAGCTGCTTCATCCTCGAGAGAAGAGTTAGGGGGCCTATAGCAAATTCCTATCACGATCTTTCCAGTTGCCCCACCGATCTCGCACCATAAGTGTTCGATTGCTCCACAGTTAGCCGA
>CAJPEV010002136.1:9435-28958 GCA_905338385.1 Darwinula stevensoni | reverse complement strand
TAACTAATGAGTAGAGTAGTGGAGTAGTGTAAAACAGAAGGGAGAAACCTCGGTCTCCGACCAGGACAATGGAGACCATTCCCATTGTCTAAATCAGCTTCGAGGGGGCCTTCCACCTGCCAGTCTGCTCGCCGGAGGGTTTCACCGGGACTGGCGGGACCCCTGTGTACCCAACATGAGGGAAAGGGGCCAGTTCTCCCATTAGCTCCTATTCTTTTAAAAAAAAAAATTATTATTAAATTCTCATTATTCTGGAAACCCAGAACTTTGAAACGATGTTCTAGTAACTGCGAACTCCAACCTTCGCCCCTCTTCCAGATAACAGGACATGATGAATGGTTTGAGTTCGTGTCTACTACCTAAACGAGAGAGTGGAGCATTCCCTCTGAAGAACCAATATTGAGTCTTGGTCGAGCGTTCATAACGTGAGGACGTGTTGGAGGATACTCTCGAGGTTCTGTCAGCTTAGTCGTGAGTTAGTTGTTACCTGGCTACTTTGTAGCAGTATTCATAAGTTTTCAGATAGCTACCTCCAACTTCACATTAGATGAGTATCAATCAGCTTAATTACTTTAAGATTTAGCACATTACTCGTAGTATTCCTTTTACTACAAGGACTAAGACAGTACAGTCTTACCGGGTTACAACTAGTGTGAAGTACTGCAAAGTATAAGTCTAAAGCAGTAGGAGTGTCAATTGGGGTCAATAACACTAAGTAAGATGCCTAGGATGTATAAATGCGTTCGTTGCGGGGATTGGGTAGGTGGGACTTGTGAACGAGAGGTATGCCAGGTATGCAGAGTTTATAGCTTGGAGGAGCGACGAGGAGAGCTATCGGGAAGGCTCATTAGCGTGGAGGAGGAGATAAGAGGGATCGGGAAGGAGGTGGGCGAGGTACAGAGGGATGATTTAGTGGCGAGGCTAGTTAGGGTGGAAAGGCACTCCGGGGGGTTCCCCAGCCTTCCGGACTTTACTGGGAGCGGGGCCCTTTCGTCCTTTGACAGCTCGTCGAGTGCTGACTCCCAGGTGGCTAGTAATTGGGCTCAGATCGTAAAGGGGGCGATGGTTAAGCGATCCCAGGAGGCAGTCATTAAGACCGAAAACAAGTTTCTCGGGTTGAAGGAGGTCAGCTTAGATAAGGGAACGGAGGGCGGGTTGGGAACAGATGTGAGGTCAGCAGGACAAGCTTAGGCCGTGTTGAAAGGGAGAGGGAAAACTCGGGCCCTTGTAATCGTTGGTGACTCGAACGTCAGGCGTCTTGAGGGAGCGATGGAAAAAGATTCACGAACTCAGGTTTCTTTCAGTCAGTTTCCTGATGCTAGGAGCGAACACATTAGGGATAGGATCGCATCGTGGTGTGCTCCGAGTCGGCCGAGGAAGTATCAGTGGTCCTTCACGTAAGGACCAACGATACTCCCAAGACTGGCTCTGAACTCATCATGTGCAGGCTGAGGCAGGCTTTTAGGACGTGCCAGGAGGCAAGGTCGGGAGTGCGGGTGACGGTATGCGCGATCCTGAGCAGACTAGAGAAGGGTGGAAGGGTACTTTTGGTACTGTCTGGGAAATGAGAACCATGCTGCCATCTAGTGGTCGATGGAAACTTCAATTTTCGAATAATTTCAAGTGCAATTAAGATGCATTTGATCGTGTCATCCGTTTGATATGGAATCAAGGAAGGCAGGGCACTATTAGGGAGACAACACTTCGCCAAAATTGGCAATATTGGCGAAGCAATTTTGCGTGCAGCCGATATATGTCGAATTTAATTGGAAGCCAATCTGGAGCCTTAATTGGGCCTGTGTCGTTTGCTAATGTTACGCCAATAATGGAAAACCAGCCAAGAGGCAAGAAAGGGCATATGTCCTCCGCCTATGAAATGCCGAAAAATGACTAGCCAAGCTAGAGCCATGAATGGGCCAAACATGTCTGCCAATACCGATGATCAGTCGAGCTTGCCAGCGTGGGGGGCAATTGTTCGGACAAGCTTTTCGGTTATGTGGGTAATACATTTCTCAGCATAACATGAAAGACATGCAGAAATGCTGCAATGGCTTTGATACCGTTGTGATTGTGTCATCGTCATTGACTCTGGCCATGGATAACTCCGGCAAAAAATAAATACAGCAAGATATACATTTTTATAGCGAAAAAAGTACTGAAAATATGACCAAGTGATTCACTGGTAATTTACCGGTAATATTACTGGTAAGCAACACTGTGGTAATTGCCGGTAAACCGGTAACGTTACGATAATGTTACCACCACTCACATCTCTAGCTACTTAGAATCATAGAATACATATCTCCCCAAAATGAGTGCCCCGTGGGCATGTACCTCAAAAGTCTTATATTTCATGAGCTTTGCATCCCAAAAGGTACGTGTATGAAGTTTCAGATGCATAACTGCTATAGAACATGGTTAGAATTAGCGTCTGTCATTCACTCACTCAGTCACGACAGCATATACGAATCTACTGCATATAGATGTTTGTGAGAAATCAGTAGTTGCATGGAATTTTTTTTAATCCGAATTAATGATGTGGCAAGAGGCCAATATGCTTCATCCCTTCTTCACAAGAAGCATTGAAATGAGAAGTGGATTCTTTCAAACAAATACTGTATACATGACTATTATTGAAATAACGTGAGACGCAGGTAACACCTGGAATTGCAAGATGCATGAAGGGATGATTGAATTGACGAGTGAATGAGGGAATGAATGAAAGTTTCAATGAATCAAAGTTTCAATGAATGAATGTATGATATGCAAAATGTAAAAAAAGAATTTAATATAGAATAATATACAATGACTTTCAGTGTGACGTTGGGAGCTGAAGTACAAAACTGAATTGGTGTCATATGGATATTCCATGGCAAAAAGGACAAATGAATCATAATGTGGAAACGAATGGCGATGAAACAGTGGACGTCGGCAAAAAAGTGTACATCGTAAAATACAAGTAATTTAGTGTTTTGTGCTCTGAGGAGATGCACAATTGTTGAATTTTTTCTTAAATCAACATCACGTCCGTCATGCGTGCGCCAGCTACTTTTCCATTTCTGCCCGATTCGGGAGGATATGAAACATTATTTGGAAACGTTACGTCCTCAAGAAATATGAATCCCAAAAATATTTTGGAAATTTGACATTTGAGTTCAGTGCGTCACGGGCAGTCACGTTCTTGCCAAGTTTCAGCTTTCCATGTGTCTCCGTTATGCTTGCGCCAGCTGCTATTTTCTATTTCTGCCCGATTCACTAGGATATGAAAACTTCTTTGAAGACTTAACGTCCCCAATAAATATCCCCTCCTCCCCAAAAATCCAACATTTTGAAAATGTTTCAGCTTTCCATGTGTCTCCGTTTGATTGAAGCAAAGAGAAAAATTTGAAAACATGTTCCCCAAAAAAGTGTGCCCCTATGGCATGTATCACCAAAGTCGTTTCCTGAGCTCAGCATGAGAATAGCTGCTTACATCAGTCAGTCGGCTACTCACGATCGCCTATATATAATAAAGGTATACTTTTTTCTTTACTCAGCTCTCCATTAGGTACTTCTTTGCCAAGTTTAAACTTTCTAGCGCACTCTCTGTCCAATTCGCCACGACACTTCTTTTTTCAAGACATCGCCCCTCGAAAAAATTCCCCCAGGGGATGTATCGAGATTTTTATTTAACTCCTCTCTGAAGTCACATTCATGCAAAGTTTCAGCTTCCCATGTTCATCAGTTTAACTGATGCAAAATTATTTGAAAACATCTCCCTTTGACATTTGCGCCCCCCAGGGCATTTACTTCCTAGGTCTGAATTTTTCTGCAGCATCCCAATAGGTAGTTATGTACCAAGTTTCATCTTTTCACACTAGCTCAATACGCCAGGAAAAAAAAAAAAAAATTGGAAACGTCGGCCCCCAAAAATTCCCCCCCCCCCCGGGCATGGATATAAAATTTTCCATATTTCCTGAACTCATCGTCTCGATAGGCACGTTCAGGCCAGGTTTCAGCTTTCCATGTCTCTCCATTTTACTCAAGCAATGATATAGATATGGAGGGGGAATGAGTAACGGGACATGGAAGGCGAAATAAGCCAGATGATAGACAAGGAATGGCCAGGAATTGAACCAGGACCTCTCCTTGCTAGTTAGATGTGCTGCCACTACACCACCGAACCGAAGACATCCAGTTGACCCTCTCAATGCCATTCTCATCCGTCACAATAAATATTTAAAAAAACTTTTCCCCCAAAATGTGTACCCCCAGGGCTTGTACCTTCAAAGTCGGATTTTTTCTTAACTCTGCATCCCAAAAGGTATATGTGTACCAAGTTTCAGATTTCTAACCTTTCCGGAACATGGTTAGTATTAGCGTCAGTCAGACAGTCACGATCGTCTATATATTGGGTTGGAAAGAAAGTCTTGCAACACTTTCTAGAACTATTTATAAAAATTTCAAATGCATTCCGAGGTGACTCATGATCTTTACCTCCATCATCAACGCCTGGTAATTCTCCAGGCTGGAATGAGACTTCCTTTTCTTCACGGCAACGGTTGTTTNTGGCTTCCACGAGGAGAATCGCCGCCACACGAACCGAAACCAGGGTTTCACGAGAAGAAAGTTCTCCTCTGCTGTTGGTGGGATTCAGAAGGAATGTTTTACTATGAGCTCCTGCCAACCGGTACCACCGTGACTGCCGTCGTCTACGCTGTTCGACTTCAGAAGTTGGCTGGCGTCATTCAAAAAGAGCCTCCCAAACGCGACAAAGTTCTCCTTCTGCATGACAACGCTCGTCTACATGTTGCGAAGATGACTCGCCTGACGATTTCGGAACTGGGCTGGGAAGTTTTACCCCATCCAGCGTATTCTCCGGATTTGGCCCCTTCCGACTATCACTTGTTCCGGGCCCTCGAGAATCACCTGCGGGAGAAGGCCTTCGGCGATCGAGCACAGCTCGAAAATGTTGTCGGCCGTTTCTTCGCTTCGCAATCGTCAGAGTTCTGGGCAAAGGGCATCGAGCAGATACCCATGCGCTGGGAACATGTCATAGACAACAATGGTTATTACATTGTAGACTGAAATTGCATTTCAATAAAGTTATAATATATTGAGAAATTTGCGCAGAGTGTTGGAGGACTTTCTTTCCAACCCAATAAATCATGAATAAAGAAATGAATCACGAATGGAAAGACCGTTACTAATTTGAAAATCAGCAAATTAGGAAAAATAATTTATTTTGGAAATCTATGAGAAAGTTTATTTTAAAAATCTGAAATATTTGCATGATTAATAGAAGAAATCACACCATATATAAATCTGAAAATTGAAATCAAGAGCATACAATTTGGTGGTTAAACGGATTCATGAAGGAAATTGGATTTTGAAAACTATAACTCTTCCTTGTACATGAAATTGCGGTTAAGACGCCATTATCGATCAGGCTATGCCGTTGCCCATCGACCACTTGGATTTTGCGGCAATCGGCATTCTGGACTTGAGACCACGCAACATTTTAGCTAACCGTGAGAGAAAACCGGCTCCGGCAACAAAGACCAGCCATGACAAACGTTTGTCCCGGAGCCTCGTCGATGGTCATACCGTAAGTCAAACGAAACCCGAATGGTCTTTGGCACGCAATGAAGGGAATACTCGGAACGATCGCTGTGTCGAGTGGCACTCGTGGCAGTAAATGCTCATTGGTGATGATCTCGACATTAATGATGTTATCTTTCATATCTCGAACAATCAAATGATTGCCATTGGAAATGCCGTTTTCAAAAGACAAATTGCGAAGAAGCATGACAATTCCACCGACTTTAAGATCGAGATTATGAGACAGTAAACCATATGGGTTCAACGAAATGAGAAACTCGAGGGGAAAGTACACCTGCTCTCGATAATCGTCTCCACTCTGGTCTGTCTTTACACTCCCTGTGCTCTCTTTAATTATAATTTGCTAGTTATTCATCAAATATGTGCAGGACTATTCACGCACCCTGTAGCAGCTACCATCTGCAGGGTGATTTTTCTGAAAGAAGATTAAAAGGTTACCATCGTTTTCATGCTTAGCCTAGAATCGCGCATCCTTGAAGGCCTTGCCTGATAGGCCATGGAGGAGAGACATCCATTCACAATCGCTTTCGGCGCATTTCAACTTTTAAGCCTATGGCCTGAATGAAAGACCCTTGTAAGCCCGGCGCTTTAGGTCGTGAATGGTCTGGGCAATGGCTTGGAATGGCATCTATATACTGTATATGTAAATGATTATGAGTGACTGAGTGAGTGATTAATTAAAAATACACTTTCCCAACAATGGCTGTTTAAATGAATATGTTGATTTTCACGCGGTTCCAATTTGTGGACTGCCTGGTTCCAGTTTGTGAACATCCACAGCCCTAGTTTGTGGACACCAGTTTTAGTCAACACTTATGAGCATGCCTAGGCCGATTAGAAAAATATGGGCATGGGATATATGCAGCAGTTTGATTCGTCTTTAATGATATCCTATTCAGAAATATCATTGGAAAATTAAGGAATTCAGGGGTGCTAGGTCTAAAACTGAGCGAAAATGTACAAGTTCACTCATGTTGATGGGTATGTATAACTTATACGGTGGCTGACAGGCAATTGCAAAATATGGAGCATTTTGGGAAATACATTTTCGGCGTGGATTTTGTGAAAAAAGCAAAATATTCAGCAAATAGGCAGCCGTCCACAAACTGGTGCCTCTACCCTATTTACTTTTATCTTGATGAAGGTCATCTCGGGGAATCTGGCATTGCAGCCATATCTGCCGCAGCGATTTCGTTTGTGGCTTTATTTGTGTGTTGCATTTCCTACTACCGCTTCAGAAAGGAAGAAGTGAGTCACCCATTCAAGAATTGTCTCTAACTTCAGTTGGAATGCGCTTATTAACGTGAACTTTCCAGGCCCGAAACATCGCGTTGTCCAACGAGGAGACAGAACGTTTCCTGAAAGGACAGCCCGGGAGTTTGAATTCAGCAATGGGGCTCAGCGAACAAGCACATCTTCTCCCCTTTGACGAGCAATGGGACTTCCCACCAGAGAAGCTGAAACTCGGTAAGGACCAAGGTTGGAGGAGGAGCTGCGCAGGCAGATTATCATGGAATGTGTCATCCCGACAGGAAAAATGCTCGGCAGCGGCCAATTCGGTTACGTACTAAAAGCCGTGGCTATTGGAATCCGTCCTCCGGAGCCGGAAACAACCGTTGCCGTGAAGAAAAGGAAGTCTCATTCCAGCCTGGAGAATTACCAGGCGTTGATGATGGAGGTAAAGATCATGAGTCACCTCGGAATGCATTTGAATGTCGTGAATTTCCTAGGAGCCTGTACCAAAGACCTGGCACATGGTGAGAATTTCCATCATATTGGGTTGGGTTGGTCGGTAGCATGCAAGTTCAGTAGACCCTTTCCACATTAAGAGCCAGCAGTATGAAACCAATGCTTTATACTCTTCTGCTCCAATACCTCTCTCTATGTAATCATTTGTACAATTCCTAGGATATCTTTCTGTATGTTCCTAGAATCAAGATGTAGTCTCTTTTCAGGTTTTATGTATATGATGAATGTACTGGTGTCATTCCTGAATGCATATTTTCTGAATGATTCATAACCGAACTGGTCTTGTTGGGATCGGGTAATACCATCTCAGCCTGTTTTAAGCCAACAACGATCTTAGCCTACATGAAATCATTCCCAGGCGGTCTCGGCTGTATCTGGCTCAAGGAACGGATCAATCTTTCACAGTAACACAAGAAATTGCATGAACTTTAATTACATGCCACAGGGATCTGCTCTGAAACTAATTTCTTTACTGTGCTTCGAATATATTTTAAATAAACATGGATTGCTACAGAAATGACGGGAATCTCTTTCCCGTTCTCACCACAAGTAATTAGGAAACATTTTGCGACCTATTCCGTTTTTTACCTTGTGATATTGCTATGAAGCAAAAGGATCCTAATTTCAGGGAATCTGATGATGATCGTGGAATACTGTCCCTTTGGAAGTCTGGATAAGTATCTGAGGACCAATAAAGACTACTTCAGCGATCAGATAGACCCTCTAATAAATAAAATCGAGGACAACATCGGGAAACAGCTGCTTCACAGCGAATATTCACATTCCAATGATACTACAATTGAAGCTCAGAGTGAGGGAACTCAAGGGTGAGTAATTTATTTTAATATATTTATTTCCTATCGTACCATGACGCTTCCAACCAGCAACGGGCTTGTCGCAGAAGCAATGAACCGGTTCTGAAGTACGTTGTGGCTGCACCCCTGGTGACTGGCTCTGGTGGGACTAACAATGGATTACAGGTGGATTTAGCTGTCTCTGACACCCGGATTCCTGCTTCTCCAAACCGTAGGACCAAATTCTCTCACTAAGCATTATTCATTGGCACTAGGAGGGGAGGTAAAAAAGTTCTGTGACCAATACACTTCCAGTTGCAATACCCCATTCTTACTTTTATTAATGGAAGACAGATGTCCTTGATGGTGACTGGCGAAGTTTCATCTTATTTGTCGATTAAGGATGGCTTTTATTTTTCTTTCAATAAACTATTAATGGGTCTGGTGAAGGGGTATTAAAATTGAGATAAATACTGTGAGGAATTTTTTAACTTCTAAGGAACCGACCTACCAGCAGATCTTTTAGAGGATCAATAGGACTCTAAACTCTCAGTCCCTGAAATATCTGCTGGTAGGTCGTCTCCTTAGAGGTTAGAAAATTCCTCACAGAGGTATTTTTTATATTTTAATACGGTATTTTAATACCCCTTCACCAAAACCATTAGTAGCATATTGAAAAAAAGTCATAGAAGCTATCCTTAATCGACAAGATAGATAACATTTCGCCAGTCAACATCAAAGACACCTGTCTTCCCATAATAAAAGTAAGAATGGTGTATTGCAACTGGAAGTGCCTTGGTCGCATAATTTTTTGGTCATCCCATCGTACGTCGTTCAGTTAATTAGGCAGGATATTCTGCCAGTGTGATTCTTATTATGATTCACCATGAATCATAGACCTAAGGCTGGATATCAGTGAAGATTCTGGATCAGTGGAATGGACAAAACAAATACCACAGCATTTATTTGCATGTTATTTAGATTCCTATCGTTCCTAATGTTGCTCTTGCCCTTGTTGCTCTATCCTTGTTCTTCTTAGGGAGGGTGAATGATTGGAGAAAAAGTCCGGCTGAGAACTCCCTTCGGAAGTCCTCAGAGGAAAGTGTACTCTCGAGACAATTCACGACTGGCAATCTCGTCTCTTGGGCGTACCAGATAGCTCAAGGCATGGAATACTTGGGCTGCCGAAAGGTGGGCCTTTTCACCGTCACTCTTCGATGCTTCACCTTCTATTAAGGAAAATAGAAACTCGCCAGGTCGCTCTCGTAGTCAGACATCTTTCAAAGGCTTGAAGCGATCACTTGATTGAACGAAGAGGAATCACGGTCGTAACGCCACTCACCGAGTTTCAGATTCTTCCAGTTTTTTTTTGGCGATAGTGAAATTTAAAAATATTTTAAAGTTTTTAGGGCAAAGAGGGAGAGACGAGGAAATTCTTATTCTGTAGCCACCTCTACGTCTGTATCCGCTGAGCCCTATCCACCTCAAGAGCTAAATAATTAGATTATTTTTAGTAATTCCCATCGTGACCATCACATTTGGAATGAATCTGTTCAAAGTTCTAAGCAATATCCATTGAAAACTATGCTACGTTCAGTGCAGCCATCATCGGAAATGCAAAATCGTTACCGAATGTATGGAATTCAGATAGTTAATAATAATTATGATTTCACATACTATTACAGGTGGTTCATAGAGACCTTGCTGCAAGGAACATTCTACTAGCAGAAAAAAACATCGTGAAAATTTGTGACTTTGGCCTTGCCAGAGACATCTACAGGGACAATCAGTACGTCATGGAAGGGAATGTGAGTTCCACTAGTGCCATTATTTTATTTCGTAATTATCTATGATTTGTCTGCTTCTAACTGATACATTGAATCTGAATATTCTAGGGTCCATTGCCGATAAAATGGATGGCATTGGAGTCCCTCACAGAGAACATGGTTTCCACGAGCCAATCAGATGTTTGGGCGTATGGTATAACACTTTGGGAAATGTTCAGCCTTGGGATGTCCCCCTATCCTGGGATAAGCGGCCATGATCTCGTCCAGCGTCTCAAGGATGGCTATCGCTTGGATGCTCCTCAATTCGCTAACGATCATATGTGAGACAATGTGTACCTCTCTTGTTTTTACCCACGGCGTAGCTGTTCATCGCTCGATTACTCCAGCTTATTCCCATTTTTAAAATCTCATGTTCGTTCTCATTATAAAGCTACCAGATCATGAGACGGTGTTGGGATGCGGATCCCAACAAACGGGCGACTTTCCCCACGTTGAGCGCATGGTTTGGGGAGATGCTGTCGGAGTCTGAGCGTCAGGTGAGCGTTTTATTCCTTCCGACCGCTGATTCGAAACCAGATTTGAATAATCTATACGTCATATTCTCCTATAGCACTACCTGGATATGAACAAGCCGTACGAGGAAAGAAACGTCGAGTATTTTCGTACTAAGACGGACTATCTGCAGATGATGCCAGTGAAACCGGATGATGGATACGTTCGAACCTTGAGAAGCCGGGATGCAGGCGTGGAAAAATATGTCACAGCTTCACATACATATGTGAACTCTGAGATTTCTCAGCCCAAGGTCCACTACCTCTCGATGACTTCAACGAAATTACAAGCTCACCTCCAGGAAACTATGGAACCACAAATCCAAGAAGAAATTCCAATTGCAAATTCAAATATCATTGTGGGCCCAATCATCAGGAGCGAGCAATACCGATCCACTGGATCTGAGCCAAGGCTCGAAATACGATTGACTTCAACTGACGAAGACCACCGACTTGATCACGAGGAGGGGCTGGTCCACGAAGAAACCCCTCTGGATAATTTAGGCACCGATTTGGAACTGATTACACCAGAAGTATCCAGTATTCTGTTCTTTGACCTTTGTAATTAAGAATGAAGACCTGGGGGAAGGAGAGAAAGCATATGTTTGTAATTTGTGGATGTTTCGTTGTGGTCTCTGTTCTGTGACCTTCGTAAATAGGCATAAAATGAGACAACGGTAAAGCAAATGCCAAATCATTAATTTTGCTGTGTGCATATTTTTCATTGATGTTTCTATGACTTATTTAAACACGTATATATTATAAATAAACACTTTGTAAAACAATATCTAGTGGAGTACCCCGTTTTGCCCCACAAGGACATCTCATTTTGCTCCATGAGTGGGGCAAAATGGGGTATTTGACAACAATTTTAGATTTGCCGGGAAGAAAACACCGTCGCTGATTTCGCGATGAAGGTGAATCTTATTCGAAGGTAAAACACGAAAGGTACTGCAGACCATCTACCTGCAACTTGGGCCGTCACTTTTCGGTATACAATGGGTCGAAGGTGACAATGTGACCCCTCTTGGCACTTCCTAGGCATATCCTATGACAATTACTTTTCAGATTTCGAATCCCAGACGGTCGAATTTTTCATCCCCTACTACCCTAAAAGATTCTTGCATAATTCCCTTCTCATGTCGCCAAGGCAAGTTGAACATTTATTTGCGCTTTCTAGCAAAGACTAAAGCTAATGACAAGCAACTTCCTATTCGGGGCAGAAAATAAGAAATAATGGGCACGCTTTGCTTCATTCCACTTTTCTTCATAGCACTTTTTTCCCTCATCTTGCTTACAAGCTTACGAAAAGGGCGACGGAGTGAGAGTAACATGGAGGGAGGGAGAGAGGGAGGGAGGGAGGGAGAGAGAGAAAAAGAGAAAGAGGGAGATCTTGTCGCGTCTCATGCACATATCTGGGTCTTGGCCTAATACACTATATTCGGCCATTCTCCTGCTGTTCTCTCAACGACAGGAGTGAAACTTTGTCTTGGAAAATCCAACCTCGCAGAAGAAACACACGTGCTCTAGCGCAGAGAACTTTCAGCAGCGCAACTTTCTTCATGTCATCTGTGAGAAAGCTCGGAAGCAGAGAAGAGTGGAATCACCGCAGTGAGCGGATACCTCCCGGTCATCCCTATTCTTCTTACCCCATTCGAAAAGAGGTTCATCGTCTTATCACCCAAAAACGGCAGGAAAAACTATTCAGCAAGAATGGCAGTCATCCCTACACCTCAAATCCTACCATTCACAGTCATGTGAGTCGTTTTCTCATGCATTCAGGGAATGGATCGACTATTTTTCTGGCTGGATATTTAATACCAGTCATCATCATCAATGTGATCAACATAAGGCTCAGCAATTGACAGTTTAATCCAAATTATTCATTTTTTCAGTTCAGTTAACGGAGTGACTAGACTTTACAATCTGTTGCATTGGCGGGCTTTCCACGTAAAGCCATTGGAAGTTGTGTTACACCTATGGATTCAGTCTTCAGCATATATCTAGCAATATTGCAATCGTTTTTATACGTTTAAATTTACGATTAGAAACTACAGTAGCAGAAAATCCAATTTCGCTCATAACAATATCATCATCGAAAAGTCGAATCATCATGGAGTTTCATTGTAAATGGAATGCTAAATAGCAAGGAGTTTGCTTCATTTAACCAGCGGAATAAAATTCCTGTTAAAATTAAAACTGTCAAGCACATTAACAAATTTCTCATTGCATAAATTATTTTCATTTTTTAATGATCTTTTCGCTTCATATCACAGTGGTACATAGTGACAGAAAACCTGGCCAAAATTGCCTGACCCTCTTTGGTCGATCTAGGGGGCGTGGATTCGACATCAGCAAATGTTGCCTCATACTAATGCGATTATGGAGTATTTGACGTTTTGAGGCATTTCTCCTTTCATTTCTCCGAATCTTCGGAGTAATAATCGTACATTATAAATTCTTAGTTTCTGCCTGATGGTGTTCAGTATCATTGAAAAAGTCACGTAAAAAATTATAAAATGCTGCAGTGATGGCCATCACTTGTGACCAGTGTGTGCTATTTGCCGGGGTTTACTCTCTTCAAGAGTTGTCTGGTCAGGGTAGGTATTGGTGTTGCAATTCGAATTCTGCATCCAGCCATGGCTCATTTTTAATTCAGGAATACGCTCGGTTTTCGGCCCGCTTTTGCCGCCTCTGCTTCATTTTCCACCTCAATTCGCCAATGGCTGCACGTAATGCCTCTGCAGATCCATGGGAGGGGGGGGGGGGGGTTGATTATGAAGATCTTTGCAGAAAATGTGCCGGTCGATACCTTCGTATCACCCGTTTCGGGGATAAAATGTCTTTCGGGATCTCGAGTCGCAATAGAGTGAATATGTCCCTCCGAGTTAAGTTTCTAGGACCTAGGGAGAGAGTAAAAAAACCGTCATTGTGAGTATACTCTCAGAATCTCGCAGCAAATTGGGGGTCCCATATCTACACTAGTAAGTCGGGAGTATGCAAATGTGTTTCTACAGTACTTCAGGTGCTCAGTCACTATATTCAGATCCTATCTGGTCATTTTACATGCGGTTCTTCAGGTTCTCGCGCGCGGCCTGGATCACATTATTTACAGCCAGGCGAAACATAATCAGATCAATTTAAATGCACAACGACATCAACTTTGCAAGCAGTTCAAGTACAATTTATTTGAAATATATACTTTCCCTAATTAGTTCCTGAATTATACATGCGAACCTACCTATTTTTAATATCTTTAATTTGAAGAGATAACCAACATGTGCAAAACTTCTCTGTGTATGGGATGATGTTGAACTTCAGCTGTAAATGACATCATTGAAAAAAAATTTTATTCCCCATGTTTGATCGCGTCTTATCGTCGATTTTCCAAAAGAATAAAGCATATATTTCACAATAATTCAATGAAGGAGTTGGAAATCATGAACCATCCAAGCCGGATGTGAAACGTTCAATCCAGATCCGGCACTTGCACGTTCCTCCAGAAATCCTCGTCTCCGATGTTCTCGTCAATGAACTCCCTCGCGAACCGGTCCTCCTCCTCCTTCGAGAGTCCCTCCCGGAGCATGGACTGCAAGGACGAGAGGGATTCTCCCAGAACCGACGGATCGGACGCGACGGGGAAAGCTCCTGCCACGTTCTTCGAGAAGAGCTCGACGAGGAACAGATAGCACTTGCTCCTCGTCCTCCCGAGGTATATGGATGGTTCCATGTACCAGGAGCTCACGCGACTGGACGTGATCAAGAAGACGACGTGCGCTTCCAGTCCCTTGAAAGCCGCGGCGGTGTCGACGATGACGTCATCTTCTCCCGTCTTCGAATCCGCTGCTCTTCGGCCGCCCAATTCGGACAGAAGCTTCTCTCCGCCGTACTCGGCGAAGAGTTTCTCGTTCTGGTAGAGAACGGCGACGGTGACGTCTCTGTGGCCGGCGAAGACGTCGCGGAAAATGTCGCGGATCTTCTTCGCGACGGAATCTCCATCGGGTTGATCGACGGAGAGCCATTGCACGTCGGGACCGAGGAACTCGTGTCCCACCTGAATTTCCATCGCATCGTACAACTCTGGGTCCACCGGGAAATGTCCTGGATCGTTCTCCCAGATCGATTTCAGGAGCGCCTTCCAGTGGCCGTAAATCGACTTGGGATTCCTCACGACCGCCTTCAGTTTCGCTCCTCCGCGTAGGATGGCGTAGAAGGGACTCTCCTTCGGTATCCGCAGGTCATGATACATGGGATCGAAGGTGAAACAGAAACATCCATTTCCCGGTTCGTCGCGATACGCGCTTAGGACCTCCAACCAGGCGTCTCCGTATCGAAGGAAGAGATCCTCCGCCTCGTCGACGAAAACGTGACGAAAAGCCGGTGCGACGCTTCCGACCGTTCCCAATAGTCTTTCCACGTCCTCCTTCCGTGCCTCCCTCGGTCTGTGTTCCCGTTTCACGATCTCCTCCACGAAGTCGATCCCGGGTCCCCACGACTGCTTCAACGGGTGGCTCTTCGGGATGGCGTTCGTGATCGTCCCGGCACATTTCACCAGAGATCGAAATCGCTCGGGGGTGAAATAACCAGTGTCGACGGCACCCTTCGCCATGTCCACCAAATCCTTGAGCTCCGGATCGGCGAACTTCTCTGGATTTTTCTTTACTTGCCCCTCTCTGTTCCTGGACCCTGTTTTTCCTCCCAAGAGCAGGCCTTCGCCGTCTCCCCTCACCTGTATCGGCTCGAGGATGAAGGACAAAGCTTTGACGACGCTGGACGCAGAGACCGACTCGGTCGTTGGAGGTCGATTGGAATCCGACGAATGCAAAACAGAAATGTCGCAGGACGCAGCAGGTTCTGCTTCTCCGTCTGTCACCTTTCTATCGTCTCCTTTTTCTTTCTCGTTCAGTGCATTTCCAAATCCTTCAAATATCTTAAGGAGTTCTCGATAAGCCCCGAGGAACTCACCCGGCGAGGGTCGGTCCTCGGTGGTCATCGACCGTTCATCAGCGACCGGAGAAGCCGCATTTTCATGCTGTTCCTTGCTTTCCCCGCCGACCAGGCTGTCAAACGTGGAGATGACGACATTTTCCTCCAGCATCTTCCGCGCTTCTACCATCCGTGATGGATCCTTTCCACGTCGATGGAACACGTCCAGAATCGCCTGGTGCAACACCTCGGGGAGAGACCTTCGAAGATGCAGACAGAGGCCTCGACTGCAACAGACCAGAAGGATCTTTTCGTTCGTCGCGTCCATCGAGTCCCCGGACGCGAACCAGCCCTCCACGACGCTCCGGATTTTCTCTTGCAGGACGAGCGTCTTCCCCGTTCCGGCCGCGCCGACGATCGCTCTGACGCTTCCTGGGCAAATCCCATCGAGGGCTTTTTGCTGGTCTGGGGTGATCTTCATCCGGTTCATCCCTCTGGAATACTTCGGGTCGATGGGCAGTGTTTTCCGGACTGAACCCATAAATCTGTCAAAATGATCATTTTCATTTTCATGCATCTCATTCATCGGTATGGCACTTGTGATATTTTGTAGAAAAAAAGTCGCGCCGAACGTCTCCTCGGTCTCCACGGCCACGTCTCCTTCAGAAGTTCATCCATTCTCAACTATTTTATTGCGGCTTAACAGTTGCAGTTCGCGTCATTTTTTTATTTACAATACCTGCCTATGTGACAGGGTTCAGCCCTTTCCAAGAATCGTCGAGTAAAATCGCTATGCGCCTGTATGATTCTAAAGAAGCCGAAGCTACTGTTATTTTCGCATTGTTTACTGAATTTCTTGATTGACTGCCGATTCGAAACGATGGAGATGATATTAGTCTCGGTGGTCACGTTTCATGATGTATCGTCATTCGCACGAACCTCTCTTCCCAGAATCTTGTGAGTTTTGTCGAGAATTTAGCGCAAAGAGTGAAATATCTCCAACTACTTTTCTCTCGTAATAACAAGCACCGACAAGAATCGAGTCACCGTTGTGTCATTCAGAAAAAAAAAGAGCCCTTTCTTCGCGAGGAAGCAGTTGAAAAGTACGCTTTTTCTTTTCGATTCCTTATTCCTTATTCCTTATTAAGACCGTTTTAACTGAATTCATGCCGTTCTTCAAAATAGGGAACTTGACTGAAAAAGCAAAATACCATCCATGCTCCAATGCATATGGAATCAGGACATTGCAGTACTAATAGTATATCCCACCAATGGTCCAAGTATTGTATATTTGTTCTTCAGGCATTCGGTTCCCGTTAAAAAAATATAAATCTGGGGAGTTACTAGCATGTACGCTGGAGATATAACTTTTTGTTACAAAAATAAAATTCCAATTGTGTCGTAGGAAAATCTACGCTCTTAGGAGAAAGTCAAGGAAACGGTGAAGTAACAATGGAATTCTGTTCAGCTGCCTTGAACGGTATGTTGTACAAATTTTTACAGCATTCTGGGAAAGAAGATGATACGAAGACGTCTTGAATGGGAAAGCAATAATGTCGAAAGCTAAAAATGTTCTACGCACGCGTCAACACCGACGCATACGGGTACATTAGAGCACATTCCATTTAATAAATATAATAGGATTGTTACTTGCTCCCTCTCGACGTAAAGAACTTACTGAGAGGCTGAATGTCTGCTGTATAGAACGAGACGCGAAGAAGGTATTTCCCGCGAGTGACATAATCAACGAGAGAAAGAAATCTCTTACATGGTAAGCAAGTGGAGATAGGTGTCCGAGGAGAGCCGAAATGAACCCGGAACAGGAGCAGTAGCCACACTAGGAAGACTGAGTAAAGGGAAGATGTTCACATGCCACCAACAACGAAACGGGTTTGGAGTCCTCCAGTCCTGTTGGAAGAGAACTTTGGCATGGGGGGATGCTCCCGAGGCGATGAAGGCTTCTCTGGTCACACCACACAGAGCCATGATTCGGTGGTGAACAGGGAAGGACACAAGCTGAAGCTCCTTCTCGTCGAGGCCACTTTTCATCGTTGGGTCAAGGGTTTCCAGCTTCATCCGTTTTTCCTCCAAGATCTCCTTTAGGTGCTCGCTCGCGATGTTCAGTTTCTGTCTGGCCTTTTCCACGGTGCTCTTCAGGTTCTCCTCCGTGGCCTGGATCACCCGGATCGTCACGATTCCCGCATCTCGATGAACGATTAAGATATCGTGCTCCCCTCTCAAGAATCTCCTCTTGCCACCTTTGAGATGTCTTCGTTTCAGCTCGAATCCAACGCCATGAGTCACATGCATCGGCTGCTCCATTCGCCTGCCAAACCGATGGATGAACCGCACGAGGGATCGTCTCGTCTTCTCAATCTCGGTCGAAGCGTCGTCCACCCAGTCGTCCAGGTTCAATATTGGTGGAAGCAGGCGAGTTTCTGTCTTCCATTCCGGGAACATCCGCTCTCTCTCCTCCTGGGACGACATCATGTCCCTGAACTCTCTTTGAAGTCCTTGAAATATTGAACTCCCCTGTAGCAGCGACTGTGGAAGCACTTTAAGTCACTACATGGAGTCAGGAAGTGGTGTTTGTGCCCAAGTTCAAGCATCCCTTATCTCTCTTATCAGTCAGATATGTTAGCCTGGGAATAAGCCCAACGTAAAACTAAATACTGGGAAGATCTGAGGTGATAACCTCCATGTATGACTAAAAGTACCACTTATTGATGCCCTTTCGAACATGGCGGCTGTAACGTGTCCTTAATATGTAGATATGGAGATGGCGTATTAAAAATAGCATGCCTGTGTTTATCTTTTGTTTTCTATTGTTTTTTAATGCAAAAATTATTTTTAATAACAATATTCCTGCGATAGTTATTTGTTTCTGGCTCTTTACACTGCATAACCGAAATGATCTTGCATTATAGTAAGTATACTAACGTACGCATGGCATATCCAAGATAGAAGAAAGGCCAGGGCTACCGCTTATCGGCTCAATAGCTATGTCCACCCGAACGGCGCTTTGCCTTCCCGATCCCAACCGTCGAGATTGGCTATTCTTACGATCTTTTCTCGTCTTCGTTTCTTTTCGTCGAAAGTTCCTCTGGTGACTTGGAATTTCATGCCAGAAAGGTATGCCGATTCGGAGTTGTCTCTTTACGAAACGAGCAAATATGATACTTGCCATTTTCATGCAGATTCTCATCGTTCGAAATTGAACCAACGCTTTTATTCTGCGGTGGATTTCCTGGAAAAAGGCCTCTACTGCAATAGACCAGAAGGGTTTCTTTTCCTCCGCAACATCCATCGAGACCCGAATCTGGCCTCCGCGACACTTCGGATTTTTTCTTTTCGTAGGGCAAATGTTTCTTCGAAGTTCCGACCGCCCCGACGGACTCAACCCATCAATATGTGGAAATGATCCATTTTCGTGCTTCTCATTCATTGCTATGGCACCTGTGCTATTTTGGGAAGGAAATGTCTCGATGGAAGACTCCTCGATCTCTACGATCGCGTTTCCTTCAGAATTCCATAATCGATAAATCTTTGCTACAACTCGGTCGCAGTTCGGGTCTGCTGTCAGGTTATCACGGAAATGATAGGTTTTTAGGTTCTCATTGCCTTCATGGCTTCTTTCGTTTTCGGACTGTTTACTGCATTGGTTTATGGACTGCGAAGTCGAAACGATGGAGATACGAGTCTCAGTGGCCACGCATGAGCACGAATTAACAGCCTTTTGAGACCTGGCTCGTTTCAACGTCGAACCATCGCGGAATCAAAATTGTTACGGATAGCATAGGTCTCTTACGATGCTCTCCGTGATCTTCCCTGGGATACTCGTGAGACTTACCGGCCCGTAATTCCCTGGATTACTCTTTTCGCCCTTCATAAAGATCGGTATGACGCTTGCTGATTTCCAGTCCTGAGGTACCTCTCCGCGCGAAAAGCTGCTTTCAAATACGGATCAGCGGATCCGATATTTCTCACGCGGTTTCCTTAATGATTCTCGCAGGAATCCCATCGGGGCCGGTCGCCTTCCCCATTTTTTAACTTGTCTATCGCGATCGTCTCCTCGGTGATGGCAATATCCTCGATTTGCGCCGAAGACAACTCCT
>CAJPEV010002135.1:0-49870 GCA_905338385.1 Darwinula stevensoni | reverse complement strand
CTCTGAATGCTTTCGACCATGATTGGTGCAAAGTATGTTTGCAATACCTTAGCCGCGCAAAACAAGTGAGATGGCAGGAAACATGACTTCATCGAAATCTACTGGTTGTGTTTTGTAAGGAAACAAAATCGTACTTTTTCCAGCATCATGTCACATATAGTAACATAAAATGTGAAACTCACGGTTAATATAGGAAAGATGCCCGTCGCTAGGGATCAGGTGGGTCAGACCAATAGTGAGGAGCCTGCAGGAGCGACTGGATTCCTCGTAATTAAAACCCCAACAATACGTGGATCGGAGACGTAGACAGAGGAGGGCGCAGAGATCCAGACTCTCTTCCTGATAGGATTCCGACACGTCGGCAAACATTTTTTCTCCATCCGCCAATCGGTACCCGTTCGAGTTCACCGACGTTTCAGCCGAATAGATGAGCGAGGACAGAAGGAAAAGCTTTCGGAATGTCCTTGCCATCATGCGAGCACGTTAATTGGCACTGGTTGAAAGTGCATGGTCCCGCCAATATGCGTCAGGCGTGTTGCCACGATACTCATTACACAACCCGCAAAAGTGAGAGATCGATATTCAAGCACCGTTTTCCTGTATGGAGGGACCGGACTGTGTTTCCTGGTTTATCGCCATTTAAAGCGTTTAGAATTATCCCGCTCCCTCCATTTGACCATTTGGTTTCCCTTGCACTTCTTCATTTTCGGAAGCTGCTTTAATAAATAAATTGGGCCTAGAGACGTTCTTAGGTCCCCATTCATCACCCAAGGAGAATTACATTATTATGCATGTCAAAGCCGACTTATAATTTATTTTACGTTGTCTTCGACCATTTAATCGCGTACTTGCACATGTGTCAGAATTTATCATGCATTTTCATCAGGTCTTCGATAGGGTAAGAGGATCGCAGAGAAAGAACCAGCAGAACAGATGTTCTATTTTCTGTTACCCTCGTATTACGTCAACGGACAGAATCGATGGAACATGGACGCACTAAACCGATGATGGAATTGGACCTGGCCCTGCTTCATCACTGAAGAAACCCCAACGACCCACATGAAGCGTTTCAACGACCACGAAGCCAAAAACAATCAGCACTCGCCGTGCCCCACAAATTCAGGGCATCTCCTTCAAGACAAATTTCACTTGGCTTTTTTTCACCCCAGCTGCTATCGACACTCATGGTGCCCTTCGAAAGCGCGTTTCTTGAACGTTCTGAACGATTACTAGAGGGTCCTTAACACCTGTGGTCGGTACGATCTAGTGAAAGCTCCACTTCCTCTGGTTTTCCCTCGTATTTCTCCTATTGCATCGCGTTCATTACCCAAGCATTAAGTTGCAGTAACCATTGTCGAACAAGCCAATTTTGGTTGTGACCGCGATAGGGCCAATTTAACACCCATATTGAGTTCTGTCTTTATGACAAGAGGTGCTACTAGGAAGTGAAAAATACTTCAAAATGTTTGAGGCCATGTTGAACTTGGGATCATGCTGGGAAAAAACTTGGGGGAAATGGAGGGAATTTTGGAAAATTCAACAAATCCCATGAGAAACTAAATTTCAAACGAGAATAAGTAAACGATCTATTTTCTTGAAAGAATATGCAGTCCTTGTCTACTTGGATATAATCATTTATAAAACTACATTGAACACCTTGCATAATCCTACTTTAATAGTGAACTCTACATTATTTTTATTCCATTATATTATCAGTATTCATTTCAAAAACAATGTTCACGAATCTCGCAGGTAGCCATACAGATGCATAAAAATATTGAAATGCCCTCATCCAATCTCAAAGAGACACTTCCAGGGTACCATCCGCCAAATCTAAATATTTTTTCGATATCATTTATAGAAGAGCACATGTAACAAATTCAATCTTTCTATCATATGAGGGACTTACACGTAGCTGAGAGTCTCTCTACGGTCTGTGTAAGAAAACTGGAATCTATGGAATGTTTTTTCGGGTGTGGGGCAGTGAAGAAGTGTCCTAGATCATATTTTGACTGTCCGACCCATGAATATAAGAAAATAGCGAAAGTTTTCGGAGATCGTGCTTTAGTTTTCGGAAGATTTTCCTTCACAACGTGAAAAACGGACTTAGTTAGGGACTCAAGACTCAGGCTCACGCTCTATTCAGGACTCAGTCCCGAATAGAGCGCTGAAAGAAGCATGGAGCGTCCAGTCTCATTCGCGATGTCCGGAGCCCGTCGTGTAACGTGCGGCTCCGCCCTTGGGAAAGGCAATAGCGCTGGCCTCTGCATGTCTCATGAAAACTCTGACATTCGATAATCCTCCCATTATGGCATTTCAGCCTCTAGGATTCTCCAATTCTTAAGTAACTGATTTGTCCTCGCCCAAGGCTCATTTTCTTCAGTTCTTTAGTGGACGATATTTCTTTCAATCCTCATTCGATCATTTTTCCTCGATCGTTTAGCAGCTCCGGCCATGAATTCTCGCGAAAACGAAACGGGATCGCATTGTCTCGGAGTAATGGATGGTTATAATGGATGGGTAACGGATGTCTTACCCGACAACATCACGGACCCATAGCAAAGTCGCAGCACGAGGAGAATTATCGAGCGAGCGTCCCCGTCGTTACGCATGCATGGCAACGACGTATTGGTTTATTTACAGGTGAGGTCCGCGGAAAAATGGCCCTAACGCTTCGGTTTTGGTTACGTTCACGAAATCGATTCTTGTTGAAACCCGCACCTACGTTAGTTAATGAGAGATTCTCTCCCTTCTGATCCCCTCTTGCTCCCCATCCGGGCTTCTGAATGTTTTGGAATTGACGTTCCATATAGGTTATGAAACGAAGATTGACAGGAAGAAAATTTTTTTTTGAAGAATGGGAAATAACCCGACGAAATTGTGGAGCACAGAAGTGTGTGACCCACCCGGGTTTCTAGAATGCACTCTCTTTTAAATAAATAAAAATTCTGGCGCGTTGGTTTACATTCGGTCCACGAAGGCAAATGGTGACCATCTGTTGCCCGGCCACTTTTCTTCGATTACTAAATCGATGCATGAATAAATTGCTCACTGGTCAATCAGGAGTTTCCGCAATCTAGACCGAGTGACAAATGTGTGCTTTTGGGTAATTTGATGTTTGCGTGTGTGTGTGTGACTGCTCTACAGGTCAAATGCTTCTAGATACGAACTTGGAGTTTTAAAGAAATGTTTCTAAGCATCAGAGTATGTGCCATTGTGAAATGAAATTCGCAAATCGGCTTCACGAAAGGTGGGGGAGGCAACGCTCTGGTCTCGCCATCATTCGGATGGAGGAGGAGACGAAAGTTGCCGCGGTACTAGGTAGAAAACTCGCATCGCTCACTGCGGTGCCCATCGCCTGCTGCCGTGAATCCAAGGATTTCAAGCGTCTTTCATGAAATACGAGGCCATTCGGCAGTTCGTCGCGTTCAGTACTTCGAAAGCGCTGAGAAACGATCCCAGGTAACAGATGAGCGCGAGAATTCTTCGAGAGTTGAATTATTTCCCCATATCGCAGTCGCATTGGTAGATGGCAAGCACATAAAAGTACACTCTTTGGAAGATGGGAGCTTCCAGTGAAAAAGATGATTTGTGAATCGTGATTGTGCTCTTTGCTGCATGTTCCCTGTCTATTCGTATGAGCTTATGTATGATGCTAATCGTTGATATTTCTGAGACTTGGACAAATTTTTCACATTTGGGTGATTTATTTCCCCATGGTTTTGATCTCGCGTCTTTGCGCAGACACTGAGAACGTGTGTTGTAGAGTGCACGGGGAAACACTCTCGCTAGGGCTGGAAGGTGCTCTCCAAGAAGTATGCCGCTTTCAAGCTATAGCCCTATGTAAAGTATGGGACTCTTTTTTTCACTCAATGGGCACCATTCTCCATTGACGTGCTGACGTGCCTCGTGGAATCATAGGTGAAGTGGGCTTTGAATACAGTGAAAACTGTGTAATAAGGCCACGAGGCGGACTTCCAAAATGTGACTAGTTCTGAAAGGTGGCCGCTATAAAGACTAAGAATGGGGATTCTCCCCCCCCCCCCCCCTCGGGCTCTTTATCATCTAGGCAAACTGTGAGAAACTTACCAGACAATTTTCCAAAATGTGACTAGTTCTGAAAGGTGGCCGCTATAAAGACTAAGAATGGGGATTCCCCCCCCCCCCCTCGGGCTCTTTATCATCTAGGCAAACTGTGAGAAACTTACCAGACAATTTTTCAGGAAAATTAAACGCACAGTATGCTACAAAAGTACTGTACTTCTGATTTTGCGCGGATTTAATTATTCTATGGACACCAACAGAAATTTGGAGACTATAATTTCAGAGTGAGGAAGAATTGAATGTTCGTTTGACGCGCAAGCGTTTTGCATCAGCACACTTGCTCCTGGAGAGATGCTTCGAGCTATGTGATCGCTTCAATTGACAGGTGCATCCCCTTCTCTGCCAAAGAGCACTGAAGCTTCTCCGTAACACTCCATGGTTTTTAAGAGTGCAAGATGCACCGAAGAACACGAGGCAGGACGGCACTATTGATGATCGTTATCTCACTATCGAAACTCCGGAGACGTGACCCTGACAACCAAGCGACGGGTCCGTTCGGGAGTGGAAAGAGGCGAAAGGGAGGAAAAGCGGGAAGACAGGAGGAAAGCTGCAAGGTAGGGAAATGAAAAGGAGGAAGGCAACGAACCTACGATCTTTCCTTCGCATGCTCTGGCCGGATTAAAGAGTTGCCAGCACGGAGGGTCTCCAAATCATTCGCCGCGGTAGACAGGTGGCCCAATAAAACAGAGCTTTTCAACATTGAGCCCATGGAGCAAACGCTTGAGGCTGAGCACTTCTGCCCGCAAATAGGAGGTGGCCGTAATATGGAGGCCGAATGCACAGGTTTAACTGCAATGACATCTGCGCTCTCAGTGTTGCCTTGCTGATTCGGTTTGGGAATTTTACTAAATTCTTTTTACTCGCCTTTGTTGACACAAAGCTCCATTCACATGAGCGGGTGCCAAGGATAATCATGGGTGAAACGAGACCTGCAGGATTTATACATGTGACATTCCCCAAGTAGCTCATGAATGCACTCGAGGACGTTCGAGGTGTGTTCAAAAAGGTTTTTGGACTATCAATGTACATGGCAGAGTACCTTTTTGGCGCTCAGTTATGGTGCCCATTGATCACAACACACGCTGCATTTGAAGGACATTCGTTGACAGTTAAATATATCTTTTCCTAAACCATATCTATGGTATCCAACTGACCAACTTGAACCATAGGTTCGCACAACCGACGCTAGATGACGTTAAAGTAGTCACTATAGCGGACCAATTCCTAATTCAGCTGGAATTAGTCCCCAATACGTTCCACGTGTTAGCCGATCTTTCTCCAAATGTATCGAAGGGGAAGATATTTGAGTCCTGCAACAAATCCGTCTGTCTCGGTAACCCAGTTCAAGGAGTCTCCAGAAAACTCTGGCTTGAAAGGTAGAGGGAGCAAGGTTCAATTGCAAAGGCCACTTAATGGGACGTTGAACAGATTGTGAAGATGATGAACTCTGCACAAAAATGTCTGAAACACAAAAAAATAAACAGATGATCTACAGGGTGCCCAGTAGAAAACCAAATCATTGCAATTAGCACGCCTTTGACAACGAAATTATGCTTTCTATCGACAAGTATACATCTAGTATAATATTTCTAATTATATTTATATATATTTAAATAATATTTCATCTCGTAGAATATTTGTATATACTTTGTTGATAATCTTGAATAAATCCTTAATACAAAATAAATCCTTTGGTTTCCTGTTGGGCACCCTGTAGAAGCCTACGAAGGTTGCAGTAGTCTTGTATCTGGCATGATTTCCGCCAGCACTGGGGAACGGCAACGGAGCCAGTAATCTAAGGCTATTGAAAGACAGCTAATTTCACTTCTCACGGCGAAATGGTGCATCGTAAACAACATGAAGGCTACTACTAGGCAACTACTTTCATCAACTAATAATCAGTATCTTTCTCATGGTATCATCTCTCAATCAGTATCTTTCTCTTTCCTCCAAAGCCCCCCCCAGGAGTGACTATCCAATAGGGGGCGGAGGAAACGGAATGAAATTTACATCTTCCAAAAGCGCTTCCAAAAGAGAGGAATAAGAGGAGGTTGAATTTTTCTGGGTTCTGAGGGGCTGAAGAAAGGTAATAGGCGCGGAAGCGTCTATTGATTACCACATGCTACCTCACCAGCCTATCCCAGAAAAAGGGAATATTGTGTTTCCAACTAGATCAATCAGGTACGCGATGCCCTCTGACTTCTGCCATGGGATCTGGACTTTAATTGGACTGAATGCAATTTAAGTCATGAAAAGAACGTATCCAAGACGTAAATTGCATGTAGGATGAATCCTGAAAAAGACGTTCATTGAACCCTTTCCTTGGAAATATCCAGTTCACTTAATCGATGAATTCTCGTCATTCAGGGAATACATGATTCGAAATGTTTTTATATATATACATTTCAGAAATATAAGCAGGATCTTTACTATTTCTATGAAGTAGAAGTCATTCCTTGCAAGAGAGACATAATTGGATTGAAGTCTCGCATGGTTAGAAAATAAAGACTAAGGGAGCACACCCGATTCCACATTTACCAAGACGGAAAAGTTAGGAGGGATCGGACTACTCGTGGTAACTAACGGGAGCTCGTTATGCAGTCATGCCAGCAGTTTTTAATTAAATTTTAAAATAAAAAGTTAGCCTAATAATAAACCGATCAGTTTCATGACGATCATAGACGGCAGTGTAACTCCGTCCGTTCGAAATATCGCTTTCCCTATGGAGTTCAGTCTGATGAGTCAACCACAACGCTACGTAGGGAAGTTGATATTCTATCTTATCTAAGGCAGGAGAATTCTAGATCCTACACGATTGTCTATAAGAGATAAGAAGCAAGGGGATATTCGTTCTACATTGAGGTAGCAGACTGTTGCATTGTGAATGCGGATATCGCAGCAAATCGGTGTCACTGCAATTATTCATCTAGCACGATGGGGATGCCACCTCGTTTCACGACATCAATTGTGGCTGCTTTCATTAATATCATCGATTTAATGATGGGTCTGTGACTCCGATCAACTCATACTTCGTGTTTCTCAAAGCAGATGAACGTTATTTCTTCTTGATCGACCTTCCATTTTCTCATTCCCTGTGGGTAAGTTTTAGTTTCAGCTGTATTCCTTGATGCAGTCGATAATTTACATAGGGTAAAGGCATTAGTTTGTGCACGGGTTAAGGAAATTTTACTCTTGAAAATTGTATTATGGTCGTTGGGGTAACCGAGAAACCACTTGATTGGTTTCAATGGGAGACCTCTTATCACAGTTTGACGCCCATACCCTAAAATAAAATATTTAAAATATACTTTTCCAACAATAGAATTTTAAATGGATATGTGTTGATTTTCACATGGTTCCTAGTTGTGGACGACCTGGTTCCGGTTTGTGGACACCAGTTTGATAGCCCCCCTCCACAGCCTAAACTATAGGAGCTTGGAAAACATCTATACAGGGTGTCCGAAAAAGAACGGAGTTTCGAAAATGAATGTTTATTCAATGAGTAAACGTTATACATTTTTGTTTCTTCAGATCAACGCGTCATAGATTCAAATTTTGGTAGTAATCAGTACACTTCAATGTGCGCATCATTGACAGCTCAGCAGGCGTAAAAACGATATTCCACCTCAGTCCATACACGAGACAACATATCCACAGGTATAGCAGCGATAGCCTCGGTAATTCGTCGTTGCAAATCGTTTTACTACAGCTACGTGAACTTTGTTCGCACTTTATCACTACAATGAAAAAGTGGAGATTTTTGCCAATTTCCAATGACGAATTAATTCAACTATCTGAATTCATTATCTGTTCGTTGATTTCGAAAAAGATTACATTTTCAGCTTCTGTCTACTGAAGCCTTTTTTTTCAAAGCTTTTACAACACGGCATTTACCGAAAGACTCAGTGATTGATTTTTTTTTAAAATGCGGAATGGCCAGGGAACTCTTGATGCTGATGCAGCTGGGAACATTGGGGTTACCCTGAAAGACAGAGTTGAGGCTCATGCACATGGAACAGCATGGATTGATGAACAGGATGGATGAACAGCAGGGTGGCTTTGCTAGGCGAAATCACCTTGAACGACGAGGGAAATGACACCGAACTCTTTAAGTGCATCTTTTTATCTTACCCCGCTCGTATTAAAGCGAAAGGAAGGGAGATGGAAGAGGGGGAGGTGATACAGAAAGGAGATGGGCAATAGGGAGAGTGAAAAGGCCAAAGGAGCTGTAAGGAGGATAACATGAAGGGAAAGGGAGATGTTTGGGGAAAGTTGGGGTGGAAAGCGGATTGGTAGGTAGTGTTAGGGATAGGTCCTCTTGGATTGCAATGGGTGAAGTGGAGCCATCCCAAGTTGTGCGTGATGGGAGTATTTGTGGTTATATCTCTCATGTCATAATACCCTTTTTTACTAGGTGCGAATGTACCGACCTATGATCCTCTCGCAGAAAGATCTCGTCACGTTCATAGAGAAGAACAAGAAATGGAAGCTTCTTGTCATCCATATCTATTCACACTCTAATGTGAGGAGAGAGGAAGTGGAGGAGATGGAGAAGAGAATTGTTGAGAAAATGAGTAAAACATTTTCTTGCACTCCTGGGGTCCCAGGATCTCCTAGATCTCCTGTTTTCCAGGATGCAGATTTGGATGAAGACTGGACAAAGCACCTTTTCTGGCATGACAGTTACATGAAAACAAGCCACTATTGGATTTTTGTGATGTGTGAAGAACGTGCAGATTTGGATGCTATTCATGGACTTTGTTCTCAATGGGGATTTCCTTTGAGGAGGAAGTCGATGAGTGGCATCCATTTATTTCCTGAAATGTTTCCCCCTATACTTCCTTACTCGGTAAGGAAAAATTGGGGTCTTCCTTACAGCGGTATGTGGTATAAATTATATGAGCGAATCAGGAGGTGATGTGAAATATATTTACTTCACTGGAAAGGTAAGTTGCATGTATTTGAATAAATGAATAGGAAGAAATCCCATGAGCATTGAAATTCACTTATTGCAGAGAAATTCGACTAAATTCCCTTTAACAAGCCTAATCTGACTTAATCAAAGGTAGTTGCCTAAACAGCCTCTCCCAACCACACCTGGAATTTATATTACTGTGCCGAAACTAAATCCATTGGATTATTATCAAATACGGAATACATTGATGTGTCGGATATACTCGTTGGAGTAATAGTGGCTGCATGATGCCCATTTTTTTAAAATGAGTTCCACTGCTTTTTTCCTAAAAATTATGATGTTCCGACATTTGGTGTTTGCCATAGTTATATTGTGGAAGTTCGTGTTGACAGCATGACGAAGATACTCATCTTGGAAGAAGGAATATGAGACTTCTTCCATACTTACTTGTATAACAATTTTAAGCCATCTAAGCCTCTTCGTTTCGTTACAACGGACTTTTTTTTTGGAAATGTCACTGCTAATAAATCCCTAGTAGCAGACAACATTGAATCAACATTGATTCAACGATGTTTCAACCTCCGGTTGCTGAATCCACATTGAATTAATGTTGCTTCAATGTTATGTGTTACTTGGGATCGTGCCTTGAGGGTATGAATCTTAAAATGTTGAAGGTTTTCCAGGTTTGACGATGAGAAGAGGAAACTAAAATGCTTTAGGGATATTTTACTTAGGTTGTTTTTCAATTTTTCAAGGATGAAGGGGGCTAAGGGAGCTCTATTCTTCCCTTTGGCCCCTGGTGACCCATCCCCTCATCTTCCGTCGATCGTCCTTTAGCGATAATAATATTGCGCATCTCACAATGGCAAAATCCCTCATTTAACACTGCATTAGTGTAGGGACATTAAAATGTAAGAGATATATTGTACTTTGCAGCAATGCCAAACATTCATCTCCTTTCCCCGGTCTGAGAATGACGCCACTATGTAATGATAATGCAAAACTCTTTCGTGTCTGGCTGCCGATTGAGGTCTATATGGGCTTCATTTTCGAACCGCGCGTCCAATCGATCTAATCCAATTAATGAGCTGTACCCGACTCGAAATTCGATTGTTGACCACCCCCCCTCCCAACCCCACTATCCCACTTGTGGGTTGGGTCTGAAAGCTACTATACTCAAGGTCTCTGATGGCAGGGCAGGTTCTTCATATTCCACTTCATTCTTACAAATGAAAATGCTACAATACAGAAATCGCTCAAAATTCACATATGAATTGAAATACTCACATTCAAGGAAGAAACTCTTTTCTTCCTCCGATACCTTGGTGTTCGAATTTGAAGAATGTGTGTTACTTGAATGTTATTCCATTTGACGTGATCTGGAAGTCACGAAGGTTTCATTGGGGAACTGGCAGTTCCAGTTAATTTTCTTTGCTCACATTGGAAAGATAATTCGTGTGGATTGCAAGATATCCGCAAATAAGGGAGGCATTTGGAGGAAAATTTGTGATAGGTCCATTCCTTTCTGCCTCGTGGGCTACATTTATCACTAACTTTGAACCACATGGGAAGCCAACCATTTCAGAAGCTTGTTCCAGTAGTGGAAAGCAATTAATTAATCGTCGGCGTCCCTGATCAGCTCGAATGAGACATGGACTTTCTTATAACATATGCACACTGCTTCCTGCGCATTTTTGGATCAGGGGAATGGTACTCGTACATGCCAAAAATGTATTTGAATAATTTCAACTTGAATTTAAAAAAAAAAACATGATCAAAGTACATAATTTAGGCTTTCGTTTGCATTTTTTCATCTTTCTTCGGGTAGAGTGCTCCAATAGGATTAAATCCAGCTGAAAGTTATGCTTCTGGGAAACAAAAAAAAAACAGGAGCCACGAGGAACATGCACAGCAACGATAGAATGGGGAGTTTCTGCAGTCAAAATCAGTGGGTTTTTAGGCGAGTTCATGAGTGTGGCGTGAAATTAATCTAATATGTGAAAAAAATGAAATCAGGAATTTCTATCACTCTCAGAATAGAACAGTTAATTTCTTTCATGGTTGGCTGGAAACTTTCAAGTACGTCCAGACATTTTATCCTTCTTCAGAAGGGAAATGGCTCGAAATTTTCCCTGAAGTGGATGTCTATGTTTTGGAAGGTATACTCTTGTTCTCCAAGATCAAGAGCAGGAGAAGAAATTAGGAACTGTTTTCTCACCGAAGAGTAGAGGTCTATCTAAACGTCTATAGTCTTCATTTTACCCTTGGGAAAAAGTTGAATTCATCTAGGGAATGTAAAATACTTGAAATATATATATAGAGCGTCATCGAAGGCAACTGTAGAAGAAGGACAATAAACATGTGGACTTCAAGCAAGTATAAAGCAATTGCACAAAAATTCCAATAGATTCCATGCATATGTATGGTCCTGAGATTTGTGAGTGGGATTTTGTATGAGAAAAGGTTATTTCAACTATGATTTTTTCACAATGGAACTATCGTGTCACTCTTGCATGCCATTGTGCGACAGTCGCAAACTATTTGGATGGTGATTGGTTGGACATATCTATGAAGGAAGGAAGAATCAAAAGGAAGAAAATGCAGGCATGCTGGAGAAAATGACATTTAAAAGTATTTCCTCTTTAATTGACAATATTACATATTGCATTGCATATTCTTACATTTAAAGATGCACGCATACAGCATATGGTAGGATTGGCGATTGCGTTGGAGCGGGAGGAGTGGGTTGGAACTAAAATTATAATTTTTGGAATATGTGTTTCCATTACCTTGACGCTGGAATGGACATCAAGTGTATATCACGAAACTTGGCCTTTACTTTTCGTTGGGAACCACTAGAAACAATGCGCCCTCGTCTTCCTTCATCTTTTGCGCGCTCCAACGGTTTTGCGATCCCGATCTCGGTACTGAGTTCCAAGGAACAGTCGCAGCAAACGTTTATCATGGAAAGCCTCACATTCTTTGGCTCTTTTCTGATCTTCTACCAATGCCTTGAATAAAAATGTTTCTTAATCAAGGAAAACAATTTAATTCGTTGTGTATCTTTGTCCAACACAGTTGCGGACGATGTGGCAATATGCCTATGCGATAAATGAATATAAATATGCGATGAATAAGGAAGGGGATGTTTGTGGTTAAATGCACTTTTGAGATTCAATGATGAAATGCTAAACATTGGTGCGGAATATTACCAGTAGCGATTCCATCACGCGTTTGGAAAAATGTTGCCTTGTGATCAGGCCATCAAAGCTTTTTTTTAAATTAAGAACTTGGATCTTTCGGAGTTTCTTGAAGTCAACTCCTTGAGGACTTAAGACTTTCCGGTATACACGGAATGAACCATCGTTCAAATGCCGAACAACCCATACATGGGCATTTCACCTATCGTACAAAAATAACAGTATGTTCAACTGACGAATTATGGGGGAATAACTGCAGCTGTTCCCGTTCCGTGAGTCCGAAAACCGATAAAAGTCAATCAACAGCGAGTTTTCCCTTGAAAACCATCATTGAAGAGCGTACTAGGTGATTGAGAGTTATTGAATGATGTATTGTGGTCTGGTGGAAGCTACTTGCCTTTTTTTCTCTCTGGATTACGTCCGCTGAAAAGACACTACATTCTGAGGTCATACAAGCAGAAAATCGCATGCCTCGATCTGAGACCTCGAAACTGCAAATAAGCTATGAACAAAATCCTAATCAGATGGTATTGTAGGCGTGGATGTCGCCAGACCACATCACCAAGAGGAATCCGAAGTACATTTTCAAGGTGCTGCTTCTGATTAACTTTCCATAACAACATGCCAACAGCGTCATGGATTGTAACTTTTTTTTTACACCAGTGGGAAGCGGAATGAATACGCCATAGAGAGAATGTATCCAATTGCAGGAAACTATTAAGAAAATTGTCATGAAGTATGACAGATCTCTCCCTCTCTCTCTCTCTTTTCTTTACCCACCCTGTAATTGTGAGAAGTTGATATGAGTTGTTATCTCTCTCGAGCGGGTTTTTTGGACCTACGCAAGAACCTCCATGATAAAAAGTGCCCTGCGTCCTGGTATCTTTCATGCTGAATAGAGGAACCAGGCACTTTCAGGTGAAAACTGACCTCATAGTTATTCTGTATCATGTTGTGGACCTTCATACAGCAATATGCTCTTGTCAACATTTGTGTCAACTTGAATTGCATGTATTTTCCGAGATAGGAGTATTACCCTGTCTTCAGCTCCGATCAGCTCTGACCTAGTGATTTACGAAGCAGGTACACTCCTTACGTCTGAATCCACCTTAAACCATCTCATTCGTAGCCAGGCAAGTTTTATGACTATGATTTTACATTATTGAGCTCATGGATTTGTACTATCTTCATTATTTTGACATCCAGTATCTGACTCAATTAATGGCTGGCTGATAGATTGGTGGAAACTGATCGAATAAGCCAATGGTCATGCAAACTTGAAGTTGTAGTTTTTGACCGTATCTGCAAGCATGTTTTTATTGCTACTATACTTGGAATATCGTTTGGAGAGGAAACATTGAAAACATATGGAGGGTGACAGTTGACTACTGTTATCTCCACTTATCTCCGTGATTGCCATTCTTGTATTCGTTTCTTCGAAATCTTGCCCTCGTCATCATCTCGACATGGAACCCATCTTAATCCATCCTTCTTTGTTTGATGAGGAGACGATGATGTGTGGCTCCTCCTACTCCTGTTTACTGTTGTGCTGGAGAGTACGAGGAAGAGAACAGCAGCAGTACGAGAGAAGATAGATTGGATCCCCATTCTCTCCTACTTCTGTCTACTTACGAAACGATAAATGGACATGCCATGAGGTGGTTTCTAATTTTTATTCCCCTTTTTTATCAGCTCGAAAAGCCAACACCAAAGACCGATTGCCGCTGCTGCTGCCACCGCTGATGGGGGTTAAACTACTACGATTATAATCATCGTAATAGACAATAATATTTTACCTTCACCATATTCTGGCCGATTTGGCCTTTGCATGGTGAGAAAATGCAGCACATGTGGCGAGTGTAACAGAAGCGATTGTGATAACGATGGAAGGTCCATGGAGAAATAGACTAGCAGAAAGCGAGGAGGCCCGGAACAGAAAGTGTTGGTGCTGGATCAAATATGATTGGTGTTTCGTGAAGAATGAATAGCTTGTTTGGATGATACTGATGCATCTTTTGCGGTCTTCCACCAAAAAGGCAGTAGCAGCAGATTTTCTTAGTCGATTGCACAGATGATGTCCCAGGTTTGAACTATTAACATCGTCCATGCCAACGAGAACAACCATTCATAGTCGGCACAATCGAGACTTGAATGTTTCGAATTCACCAAAAAGGGAGCGCCTATTTCGGCGTATTTTACACAGTCTTCTCTTCTCCAAACAATACATTCTCAAAAAAACGGATTCATAAGACTTTGCACAATTTGCGACTTTTCTTTGATTGACCCAGACATAGTATGTTAAATAGAAGCAAGAACGACATTATCGCAATGAAGACTTACCTGCGCCAAACGGGCTAGAGTATGAAGGTAAGGACAGCATACAGTACTCGAAACCTACAAGAGTAAAATTTTTAAAATGCAGTATTTTTTATTTCTCTGTTGAGTGGTTCAGTCCCTTTCGCATTTTCTGTCTTGTTTATATTTTAAAATTGTTTTCCTCTCTCCTCCGTCGAGGTCGTTGGGAGCATTAGTTTCTCGAGGGTGAACCGTGGAATGAAGCCGATTGAATTGCTTCTCTCGAAAGTTTCCGGTTTCTTCCTTTACCTGACGCTTTTCCCAAGAAACTAATCAATGTTGACGTGTCAGAAAGGAATTTTGAACCTAATCCTCTCAGAGCGTCGGCGCATGTACTATTCATCATCCTACCAGAAGCTTGTCATGCAGTCATGACAGCAGTGTTAAGTGAAATTGAGGAAGAATGCACAATCAGTATAATGCACCTCATGAGTCTCACAAGACTCACAAGCTTGTAGCTTTTAGCTTGCATTTTGAATATTTGGTGGGGCAAACGATGATCACGTCATCGTTCTTTATAAGAGACTCGTTACTGGTACAGAGTTCGTAAAGCTATACATGATCGAAACTAGGCATTTCAAGGCGGTACATGTTAATTTGAATGATGACTGTAGAAAAAAATGAGCAGGAAATATCGGATACCAGCGTAACGGGAAGAGCTAGTTGGGTAACGACAGATAATCTACATGAACTATATGTTTTTGCAGGTCATGCTCGAAATGGCGTTCTTCTGATGCTTGCTGCATTGACGCTGAAGCACTGCGCTACACATTGGATAGACTTCTTCAACTGCTCGAAATTGAGAAGGCACTATCGGTAAACTAGCTTCGGTAGTCTCAAAGAAAACAATGCTATGGATAATGCTACAGGAATGGGGTATTGACAGTCCCTTGTCAGCTGTGGTCCCTTGAGGACCACAGAAGTCGATGACAGGATGATCCTGAAATAGATTGCGTTTAGGAAGTTTATCTTTGTTTTAGCTGTGTTGAATAACAATTTTTATTTAGGATATCATGTAACATTTTTTTTTACCAATTACTTTTCAATTAAATGGATTCTGCAGATAGAAGAAGGTCTTTGGTGACCAATGGATTACTGAAGTGAACTAAGGAAAATGAAGCTCCTCATCAAGAGACAAGTGGAAATCGATTTTGACTATTTTCTCGACGAACTAGTCGAAAAGAATCTAATTCCGCCAATGAAGCAAAAGGAGCTGAGAGCGATGGGTAAATACAATGAACAAATTGAGTGTGTTTTCTCCGATCTTTCAATGAGAGACCCTGCACAGACGTACATAGCCCTTCTTGAAATTCTGAACGAAATGGACAGAAGCGACATCATAAAAGAGCTTTCCGGTAAGCAATTATCTTCAATCGGAGATGAAATTACCTTCAATGGAGAATAATGACTTCCAAATCTCTGACGTATGTCACATTATTGAGAACATAGTTTTAGAGCAGATCTCGAACTGATTCCAATCTAATTCCACTTGAAGTTTCAGCTTGGATATGAAAAGACTTTGCCCAGGTAGAACATTCAGATCGGCAGCATTCTACTGAATCGTCTAATTCAATATCGTGTTGATGCACGAAGTCGCTGCAATAAACCTATTACCCATGATTTCAACGAGATATTCCAATTATTTCAATATTTAGGCAACGAGTACTTCACGGTGATAAAGGACCTACATTCCTGAAAAATTTGTTCAGCAGTCAAGACAAAACTGAAGGAAATAGAGGTTGTCGCATACTACCCTGCTGAAAAAACCTCATGTGAATCTCCAAAGGAAAACTCATGAGATTCACATGAGGTTTTCGGACAGAGGTCTCATGAGAATGGCCACATGAGGTTTGAAATAGATTTCTCATGAGGTTGACTTCATGGGGGTTTTGCATAGAGGCGCCATTTGCCTTGAGGCCCAATAGCCACAAAAAGTCTCTTGCGACTCAGCTTGGAAGGTTCCACGAATCCTTAAAGGAGAAGTAATCATATATGAAAGAATATATATAGTTAAACAACTATCATTTATTCCATCCTCAATGTGTCATTCCATCTTGTAGGCCAGAATTGTATTAAGTCAGCCAAAACAGGCTCACTCTTCCAACAAGTGAAAATCAAATATTCTTGATATTGTTCAATGTAGAAATAAAAATGCTAACAACTTGGTGAGTAAGTAGAGGTGTTCCAATGAGATCAGGGCATGTATCTCATCACAGAGGCTTTACAATCGCCTTCTCGCGTCGGTTGTGCAATGCAGAAGAAACCTCACGAGATCCTCATGTGGTTTTCGAACAAGAGGTCTCAAGAAGTCTCATGGGGACGTTTCAAAGCCTCATGAGGAACCGCATAATTGTCATGAGAAGGTTGTGAGACCTCGTTAAGTACCTCATGAAGATTGCATCATGAGTATTTCCTCATGAGATATTCCGACAACCTCATGAGAAAGTCGTGAGGCCTCATGAGACTGCATGAGTTTGTAGTGAGGTATTTTTTCAGAAGGGTAAGGCTCGTAGAAACCAGAAAAATTTCCCTCACACATGCCTATTTTCATTGACAGTGATTGCATCGTAATTCCAGTGCCAGTAATAGCAAAATTGCATTTTCAGTTTTGAGGGCCGAAAGCGCGACCTATGTGCGTTTCATTTATGAGTCTTTTTTTCATAGCGATTTTGTTTGCCCGAAGCCCGACATCTGATGGGGAGGCAGGGAATAATGCACTCTATGACAACTTCCCGTTGTTATAAATCTGATTGACTTTAGTGCAGGTATCCATTCAAATACTGACGATGTTGCCTCTTTTGCTCCATACCAAGCCTCATGAGTATTGAAAACCACTTAGAGGAACAAATGTAACCTCTTGGAGCATGGAAGAGAGAAGCGTTTACCTCAAGAATGCTCCCCTTCCATGTCTCATGTTTCCCATCATTTTCTGCCATAAACATATTTCCTTTCATCAGGTGCAGGAGGACAGTGACAGCAGGAAGCACTTCAGTAAGTATTTTCGTTGTCAAAATATGGATATCAAGGGAAAAAAACTCGCAGGAAAGATTTTTAAATGACGACCAGATCATTGTCATTTATCTTTAAAAATATATATTGTTTTCCCACTTGAAGGTTCGATGTAAACATGATTTAAATCGGAATCAAATTACTCCACCAGAGCAGATTGGCAACTTAAAATTTACAATATTTAACTGAAGTGAGCAACGTATAAATCAACCGTTAGGACCTATAGCGATCATTCGTGTCGGCGGTCAACCATTGAAAAGAACATCATCGTCTCATGTTGCTAATGGTGGAAATTGTCTTAGTTTTAAGAACTTTAAAGCAATTGTGTGCCAAGTTCAGCACCGTATTCTTATGGAAAAGCTATTATTTCGTGAGTGAGTATTTTTCGCTCACAATTACCAATGCAGACATTGAGACCTGGAATAACAAAGCAAAATTCAGATGATTCTTATTAGATGATTAGATGATTCTTATATAAGGGTCACAGTGATTTCCTACGCGAGACACATTACCCATAATTCCGCTACACAATATTATGAAATAGCTTTTAATGTTTTGAAAGGCAAAATATACATTTCAATTTTTAGCATTTGGGAACCATCATCAGTGGCCCTATATGATTTAGTACGAATCTCTTTAATCTGACCTATTCATGAGAGAATAGCTTCGTTGCCTCTCTGAAAAATGACACACCCATTTCAACATAGAGATCCAGGGATATTCTACATGCCGCTGTTCTGAATTTTCCTCCAATACAATCGTTACGCCATTGCTTATTAGCGTGCGCTCATTGGGTGCTGAAGAAATTCACATAATCTTTTTTCCAGGTTCATCGAAACTCGCAGAAGTCTCCTTGTAGGAATCCCTGTGCAACACGTGTGCACGCACCTTAAAAGATACATCACAGAAGACGATATTAAGAATATACTTGAGGATAAGGAATCGAGACTGGAGAAGCTCCTTGATACCTTGTGCAAGAAACCATTAAAGTATCAAGTGTGGTACCTTGACTTGTTGGTGGCGTTACAGAAGCTCTCTTATAGAGCAATAGCGGAGGAGCTTGAGAGTAAGACAGGTGAGGTCATGGTATACTACGGTTCAATATTCAATTCTCTTGGAACTCGTGACCAGTTGTTCATATCTCCATATAGACTTTAAAAAGCTTTATTTTATCTTATGAGAAGTTCATAATTCCATGAGATGACCATATTTTCTTCTTAGCATGAAATATCTTCATTTGATGTTGCTAAGTCATCGCCCAGTCCTATGCCAATAAATGTTGTCATACATTCATTAAATTTCAATGAGTTTGTTTTTTTTTTTAAGATGAAAAAATATATCCACATTATTTGATACGTGCTCTATCATATCACTTCATTTCAAAGCCAAAGAAAATAAACCCAAATAGATGTTTAAATGTCTCATTGCCATGCCATCTCTCTTTCAAGTTAAATGTTTTCACATGACTACTTTCTATAATAGCACATCAAATATATCGAAGGGAATTGGAATATCTGACCCAGGTAATTGTATGCATGTCTATCTTATATATATATAGACATCCAAGATCGTATCGGCAGAGTATGGGTGAACTTAATCAAGATTGGAAACCCCGATGAAGTCATAGGAAAGATGATGGACTATTCAATTCTCAACAAAGATGAAGAAATAATTCTCAAAGAAAAGAAATACAAGGAACAGAAAATGTCCCACCTCGGTACACTGCTGGAGAGAAAGGACAGACGAAATTTACCTCTCATTTGCAGGTGCCTCCTGGAAACAAACCATCGACCCATTGCTGAGGAGCTCCTGCATTCCTCTAAGGAAGAACTCAAGGACTACAAAAATGGCTCAGGTTAGTAACCATAATTTCCGAATAACAGAGACCGGCCGTATTGATGTCACCTAAAGGAACTGTGAAAAGTGCAGCATGAAACAAGAGTATTGCGGATCTATTCAAAGTTTTTCCTTTCACCTCATAAATGACTGCAGAGGTCAGTTTTGGTATACACAGGTAAGGTGGTACGAGGTATGTTCAATAAGTAAGGTAACAAGACCTGCTGCGGAAAAGTTATTGTTTTGGGTCGAATGACTTTTTTGTGGCGCAGTACAGAGGTCATGAGTTTTCCCGTTTCAAGTGCGGATTGATAACTGGGTAATACTGTCCATAAGTGACCAACAAGTTAACTCCTAGAAACGTGGTCGATAAAACAAGGGCACCTTCAGAAATTCATAGCAAAGTTGTAGAAGTTTATGGAGAAAATACCAAGCCTGGAAAACAAATATGAGTGTGGTGCGAAGCACTCGATTCCGGGAAAACGAGCGTACTACAGGGTGATCTTAAATTAAGGAAACCCAAACAATTATACGCTTTGTCCATACCAGACAGGATGTTCCCTTCCTCCCTTCCTATATCCAAGGAGAGCATGCGACATGTTCGAACTGTGTGCAAGGAACAGGTGATCTTGGGTTTCCTGACTTCACGATCACCCTGTAGATGAACAACAACTGGGTCGACTGAGCACCTCGTCAACAGATGGGAATGTCGTGCAAAATGGATGAATGAATCAAGAGGAAAGGTAGGTAAAAATTCGTCAGATCGCAGGAGATCCCGATGTTTCAAGTGGTATTGTGTTCCACATTGTCCGTGATCAATTTGGCTATCGAGAAGTTTTGTGTATGGTGTGTGCCAAAGCGACTCACTGAAGAACGACAAACGACGGGAATGGGTAACTCATTTCTCCATTTGGCTCGTTTGAAAGACAATGGTGAAACATTCCTTCATCGCATCATCACTGCGGATGAGACAATGGTCTATCATTACATTCCTCATTCCAAAGAAGTAAATATGACGCGGGAAGCATCCATCTTCACTACCCGCTAAGAAATTCAAAGCGGTTTCGTCTGCTGGCAAAATCAGTGATTAGGGACCAACGGGGTCGAATTCCTTCTCCGTCGAATTCCTGAAAGGAGGGAAAACTGTAAACGCTGCCTATTACTACGAAACCCTGATTTGCTGGTTTGCCTCGCATCACTGGTGTCGCGTTGTGACAAGGGTGAACAGGGTATAAATACTATATGGAGAAATAGTGTAGGTATGTACCTTTGGTCTTTGCATATACAGTAGCGCTCAAAAGTATTAGCACGATGTGATTTTTCGGCGTAAATCAACTGAACGCTGAGAAAATGCGTTCCAACTGGAACACAACATGCGAGACTCTATTTCAAACTGATCTTTGTAGTTGCAACACCGAGAGATCGTTTTGATTTAAAAATAATAATAAATTTTCTGTTGTTGGCGTCAACGGTGCACCTGTAATATTAATTATTCTACAAAAAAAGGTGAGACGACATTTCGAAGTTCGACGGTACTTTAAGAAAGGGATCTGCCCAATCCATCAATTCCAGCATGGGAAAGGTTGCTGAGCTATCCAGTGCGTCCAAGCACATCGACTTGCTCAACTGGCCGTCGCAGTCGACTTGAACCCAATCGAGCACTTGCGGGAGGAGTTAAGGGTGACAAGCCGAGACCTGAAAGCCAGAAATGCGCAGAAAAAGTTCGAGCAATTGGAAAAGCACGACGTTGACCAGTCGACCATCACTAAGCTGATTGAGCCGGCCCGGGGTACAAAGCAGTGATCGACGCCAAGGGTTTCCCGACTGCGTATTGATTTCGTCTTCCTAATTGTTTGCAGTCCCACTGCCTGTTTCATAAACTCATTTTTTAAATATGTTTTTCCTTGGTGTGAAAACCGCCGTTTCAAGGATGTTTACCAAAAAAATAATAATTTAAGATGAAATTAAACTGATTTGATAGAATTTGACTTCTCGAGGTGAGGCATATAGTCTAAACATGTTGCAGTTCAAAAAGCAGCTCATTGAGACCATTTTCGGCTCGTTGATTATTCAGGCAAGGGTTGCCATATTATGGGGGATGATATGGCCAGGGAATAATTTATCCTCATGCTCGTGACAAATATAATATGCGAATGTCACCCATTAAATCGGAGATCATAATACCTGGAATAACGTGGTTATGAAATATATGTGTCGCTATAATCTACTTTTAGTCTCTTTACATTTTAGAGATCGGAATGTATATGAAAAGAAAATACTACTTGCAATCGATGAAGAGAAGAGCTGCTTGCAAGAAGTGAAGACGATGGTTGATAGCCTGAGGAATTTCCAAGGTGAAGGCATGGATCAATTGAAAACTGTGATCGATAGTTTGAAGAAATCCGAAGAAGAAATAATGGACCGATTGAAGATCGCGGTTGATTGTATGAAGAAATTTGAAGAAGAAAAAATATCTGAATTGAAGTGCGCTGTTGATGGTTTAAAATTCTCTGAAGAAGGAAGCATGGACCGAATAAAAGAGATGATTGATAGTTGGAAGTTATCCGAAGGTGATAGGATGGACGAATTGAGGAACATGATTGGTTTCAAGATATCTGAAGGAGAGGGCTTGGGCAAGCAAATTCTGGTGAGTTCTAGTACATATCAATTGAAGGGCTCAAAGGAGTGGAGTTTTTTCTGCAAAAAAAAGTTTATTTCGTTTCAAAAATAAGATAATGAATATTCCAGTGAGCTGGCTCTGAAGTTGAGGAATGGTGCATATAAAGGATACATTTTTAATTACAGAAATCCTACAGGTATTTAGAGAAAGTTATAGGCAAATCTATGCATCAGCTTCTGTGACATCCTACTTTTGAAATATCTCCACTCAGGGCAGATAATGTGAGGGACGCATTTCAAGATTTATTTTCCGCTCTGACAAAAGGAGACACATAAAGGGATAAGAAATTAGGCACACAAGGTATCATTCGAGTTATTATTTCGCAAATATGTCGGTTTGTCCTGTCATGGCACATATTTCAGCAGGGACGTACTTCTGATAAATTTTTGCCAATTCGAAAACTGATGATCATGAAAACTGATGATGAACTAATGGTTTCATTACTATCCTAGGTAATGGAGCATCGACGTCGCGACCATAGCATGTTTCTTTGCCCAAAGTGTAAACAAACTCGCTAATCTTGAATATTTCCCATTGATGCAGCCTGACTTGATTATGTTTCATTTTGAATCCGAAGTCGAATGCATAGACAGATACATCCTTGTATTCTAATCATCCTGAACCTATACAGTCCAACAGGAGACGAGAAAGAATGATTCATGCCTTTTTTCTCCTATCTGTAGAGAATCGTAAAAAATCGCTTAAACTCGCCTGGTAAGACTGTTTTCAACAGAAATAACTAAGAAATTATTTCAGCAGTTACATTGTTAAAACTTATTTTTTATATTTCATATTTCATAATACTGTTCAATGATACTTATATTGTTGCAAATTATTATTAATGCATCGAGAGGCATTATAGAAGAATCATTGCGCTATTTAACATTTAGCACAATTGTAATTGTGTTCATGTGTGTACGGTGTACGAAGAGGAAAAAGGGAAGAAATACCTAAGAAACTGTTCCTTCTCTTCCAGGAGAAAACGGAGGAAATAAGTAGGAAGTTTGACACGCTGCTTATGAAACATGAGGTTGAAGATGGGCTTCTTCCAGGAGTGAGTCTGCTGCCATCTATTTCGACTATTTCGTGTCTAAATGCTTATATGAGTCATATTCGTGCCATTCCACACCAAATACAACAGCGTGAGAGGTCGACCGTCTCGGATTTTTGGAAAAATCTATATACACATAAGGGAACCGATTCAAAGAAACCAACTTCAAGCAAATATTTCACTCTCCCACAGATCTCCAAATGTAAGAAATTTAGTGTGCCCTAATATTCTACCCCAGCGCTAATTGCAAGGACTTTTTTTATTGATATACTATAAGACGGGATTCAAAGAGTGAAATTGTAGTGCTTTGGTCATTGATATCGGTCTAAGTGTTCAAACAAGTGCAACTTTGGCACAACTGGTGCACAAGAATATTTATATCTCGGCAAGCCATTGAGTGACAATCACGAATTTTGTTCATCAGAAATGGCATACGAAGCCCTTTTTTAATGAAATATCGAAACCATGAATTCCCTATGGGGCAAATGTCGAAAATGGCCATTTAACTTGATCAAACTGTTTGATCAAGTGTATCTTCAGATTTCGGCTTAGGAGAATAGTGCCTGAAATCAATTTAAATCTTAATCTTAACTAGAGGTGAAGTTATTGCTGAAACAGTTCCACAATTCTTGTCCGTATCACTGGGAGCGAAAATTATGTCATATTAAAATACATAGGCTCGTACATATGGAGACCTGTGGGAGAAATAAAAAATTTATTGAAATTGATTCATTTAAATCGATTCCTTTACGTCTATACCAATATTCGTCAGAATCTGTGATGTGACTTGCTAGTCGATTTGGTGTGGAATGACCCCAATGCAATAACCGTGGACTAGATTTATACGAAGCTCCAAATTTCTGCTAAATCCTCTGAATGCGTCCTCATCTGTCTCCGGATTAAATAATGAAGAGATTCTGACATCTGGCACATCCAACCGGATTCCCGAAAGACCTTGTGTGAAATGCTAGCCGATATGGCCAACATGTCTGTCATGAATATGCTGCAATTCATATGTAGGCTGGAATGTCACAGCAATACGTTGAATAATATTGTTATCCGACTCTTTAAGATCGATGCTGCTATCCTCCTGCGATGACATCCGGCTGATGGAAGTCTCAGCTTCAATAATTTGAGCATTCTTCTAGTCTATATCTTAAATGTTGCCGATCCAAGGAGATGTCGAGAGTGGTGGAAATATCTGTGACAATCGGATGATCTAATAATTTAAAAAGGGATTTTGCTGGCAATCGTATGGCATCAGCGACAATTTCAGACCATCGATTAGACAATACCATATCTTGAAAGAGACCAGTGTTTTCAGCGTTTTTGTATATACAGGGCGGATACAAAGTCCCTTCAATTACTTTAAAATAATTTTAAGTAACGTAAAAACTTGAATCAAGTAAAAACTTGTAATTCATCAAATGCTGTTTGGGACTCAAAATACTAGTATGTAGCCCATCATTGTCATTGCTTAACTCAATGTGCTACCATGTTCTCTTAGGCATCTTTTCAATTTGTCATTTAGTTATTAAAAAAAATACTGCTGAGAATGATGTTTTGAATTGGTCAACTGCCTGATGAACGCTGTTTTGACTCACGTCTTTTGATAAACCACTATAAACTGTTACCACAAAAAACCAATGAATTCAACAAAAACGCACACATAAAAACACGGAACCCCGCAAAATAACTAAAGGTAAAGTATATAAAGTATTATGGAAGGGATGGGGGAATTCTAGCCTCCGGTGCGATCTCCTTCGTCACTGCCAATTTCCCTGAATCTGGTCAATTCCTGAAACGTTTCATGTTACTCTTATGGGAACATGAATAACAAAAGGAAGTGACGTGAAAAAAATTATTCCCCAGAAGCACGAGGCATTGAAACAACATTGATTCAGTGCTGATTTAACGGCAGGATGTTAATTCAATGCTATTTAAATGGTTGTATGTTGGTTCAATGCTATGTGCTATTGGGGATACTACTGCATGCATTGTGAAGATGTAGTCCTCGATTATTCTGCATTCACTGGTCTTAACTCCATGTTTGTTCTCTCTAGATACTGCAAGGGCTCCAGAATGACCGAAAGGAAAATAGGAAGGTGAGATTCCAATTGTTTTACCTTTTCAAATTGGAAGAAATCGCGGCATCCTTCATTGAAAACATGGTAATTATCAGATGTGCAAAATATGCTCAATCCGAACAGAAAAGAAAAACAGAGAATAAGTCATGAATGACAATCAAATACACTTAACAAATTTTAAATATTGCCTTAATGGGTTCAGAACTAAACCTAATTACGAAAAGTTTTCCGAAGAAATTTTAAAAAGAAATTTTGATTTAAGTCACTTTGCACAATCCATCACCAAACACATTAAAAACAGAGCGGCGTTTGGCAATAATATATTTTCATGCAATGCATAGCTCTACCCTTGTCAAAAGCTAACAGATGAGGGGCAAGTTAAAACATGCTATCATAATATATGAGCTCCTGCTACCCATATGCCTCAAAGACCTAAGTCTACCCATATTTTTCCATAAAAACTTCAGGAATTGAATTTGTTTGTGATGCCTCTATTATCATAAATATACAAAATATATAGATTAGGAGCGTCTGGATATGATTAGGATGATCTGACATCCCTTCCAGTTATCTTATTTATCTTTCCTAGAATGAATATTTGATTGAAGTGATGAACTCGTGATTGCAGGTGGAAGACCTATCGATGAGACTGACTGAGGGTGAGATGGAGAGACATTTAGCGGAGCAAAGTATACGGCAGTTGACAGAGTCTAATGCAACGCTTGAGCCTCCACATGAAGAAGTTCTAGAACATTTTGAGAGGGAGCAGTTCTTCCATCAAGAGAGAGGGACGGAGCTCAAAGCGGCCAAAACTAAGGTCCCATATTCAACTTCATCATCAACTACCAATACTATTATTTTTTCATCCAGATGTAACCAATATATTGACCTGTGCATTGGCAGGTGGAAAGGACGCCACAGCAGCTGGAGCAACTTCAATCACGACTGGCTCTGGTATGAGTGATTGAGATCCGTAACATTTTCCGGAAAAAATGTGCAGGATGCAATACTGTGAATCAAACAGCAGCCCAATTATGTATTGCCTGTGAAATAAGCACACATGTCCTGAAGGACATCAACATCCACATCCTAACCCTTTGTATACCTGAACCCCAATGTTCATAAGCTCATCGACGTTTTATCTATTCACTCCAAAGGAATGAATAGATAAAACTTTGCAAAGTTTAGATTCCTTGGTAGAAGGCCACAATTGTGCCCACAGGCCGCTAGTCTCTTTCAGTATTACTGTGGGAACTGTTTGTACAACAGCAAAGTTGGTCCAATGAAATGCGCACAAAATTGTTCATGTTAGGTTACATTTTAATGCTACTCATCTTACACTTGCACCTACATATAACAATATGATTCTGGAAGAGAACATCAATTTCGTTTTCCTACTCTGCAAGACTTTCCGTTGAAAAACTGAGCGATAAAAGTGATCTGAAATACATGAAACACCCAAAATAGGTATTGAAATTGTGTGGCTTTTTCCACTTGGCCAACTTTGCGTTGACTGATTTCCATCTCCTTCGAGTTTGTTGTGGGAGTAGATTAATCATGGTTGATTACGAAGGATTGTGGAAGAATGTTCACTACAAAAGTTACTCCTACTTTTCTGAACAAAGTAGACTTTAAGAAATGTGTACCTCCTCCAGATAGTTTCATGACATTGACGAGTACATGCACTCATGCCACAGTTTCAGAGAAATTGTATTGGTACGAGGATGCGTCAATAAGTAAATACACAAAGGTGAATTTCATATATTTAATGGAACTTTTTGCCTACAAACTTTAGGTCATTTTCCCACACAATCTCACTGTACACTGATGCATCTGTCCCATCTTGCCACAAGCATCCTATTTCCCATAGCAAAGAATTCGTTGGACTGGTGTAACAGCCAAACTCGGACATCGTTCACTGCAGCGTTGTCGTAAGCAAACTTTTAGCCATGAAATGCCTCTTTTAAGGGATCGAATAGATGATGATGATGCAAGGTCCGCAAGTTCCGATGATGCGAGGTCAGGATTGTAAGGCGGATAACCTCCCAACTGAGGTTGTTGACGGTTTCCACCATTACACGAGCAGAATGTAGATGGGAATTGTCGCTGACTTTTGAGAAGTTGAGTTCATCGTGCACAATGGTGTGTACTGCCCCAAGGCAAGCCTCCATAGCACGTGCAATTTCGTTGAGTGTAATCCTGAGATCAGCTAACACAATCTCACTTATGCGTACAACCCCATTTGGTGTGTTCCCAGATTTTGGTCTTCCTGGCCGATGCAAATCATATCTTTTCGCTCATTTTCCAGCCGTTCCCCTCACTTATACACATTTCGGGGGTTCACGCAGTTATCTCCATATTGTCCAACCATCCTGCTCCTTACATCTGCTGACCATTAAAATCTGATAACAGCATACTGTTCCACAACTGTTCATGTCTCTAGTGAAGCCGCCACTTTCTTTACTGAGCAATGGCCCTTCAATTGGCTGATTTTATAACTACATACGTAGAAGGTACTAAATTTCACCGAAAAACCACTGTACCTGCATGGCTGCACTATTCGTAACGAATAATTATTGTGCCTTTACTTATTGACTCGCCCTCGTATTTAAAGGAGTTCATTCAAGAAAAATATCCACAATTTCTTAAGCAGGTAAACAATGTCTCTTTTAATACAGAAAACTGTTATGAGGTTAAATACAGTAGAGTGGGAGTAAATGGACTACTTGGGATAGAGCTCAACAGCAATGACCGCTTCAGTGTCTACTCAATGACAGAAGACACACATTGTAAACCATTTTGCTGGAGGGAAAGGGGAGGTAGGCAGAACAGGGGATAGGAAGGGGTGAGACAAAAATATAGAGCATAGAGTAGAGAAGGTGAGGGGGATGGGAAAAGGGGTGGAGGAGGAAAGGAAAGGGGAGAGGCAGTGGGTTGCTAGGAGAGGAGGTGGGTTAGGGATGAATCCACTTAGATTCCCTTAGGCGAAAGAGTGCTTTAGGGAATTTAAATGGATTCATCCCGTCCCAATGATGCCTTGAGATAACGGATGGAGGAATTTTTGCTGATGTTTCACGATATGATCCTGTCTCTTCCCAGATGCCCACACGCCGGACTGAAATCCGTTCACGGTCTGATCTGATCACCTTCATAGAGAATAACAAGAAGCTCATTGTCATCCACGTCTTTTCACACACGAGTGTGAAGATTGAAGAAGTGGAGCATATGGAGAGGGAAACACTTAAAAAAATGAGTCATATAATCTTCCTTGATGGTGATTTGGATTCAGACTGGCCAATGAATTTCTTCTGGAATAAGGACGACAGGAAAAGAAGCAACTACTGGATTGTTGTGATTTCACAAACACTAGAAGAGTTGGATGCCATTCATGAACTTTTTTCCCACCGTGGTATGACCCCATACCACAAATATACCAGTCCGGTTTATGCCAAATGGGTGTGGTATACCCGAATGGGTATACCGTACGGAGGTATATGGTATTGGCCACGATGAGAGTGAATCATACATGGTACATATGTGTGAAACGGATTCCCTTGATTGGAAATAGGAAGGTTATGGTTTTGGATAAATTTGGCATGAAATTTCTCTACCCAGCTTCATTTGAGTGCTACTGGTGTTCGCATAAAGAAAAGGATCCAACAGAACCCGATTTGAGCTGTTGGTTGCATCTCTCGTTTCACTGGCTATGGCTCACCCACAGGGATCACGGTTTGAACGCAGATGCAACGTTCCCTATTTTTGATTCACCAACCCATGCCCTCCCATCCTGGCACCCACATGAGGCTCTCTTGCCAAAAGACCAAGCTGTGCCAGTGGATCAGCTCTTGCGCGAGAAGTGTTCCAAGTCGACAGTGACAAATCAGCAGCAAGTAGGCAACATTTCTACCAAATCACCAGCCATCCAGTCACCTTCCACGAATATTGCGCGCCCTTCTGAAGTCCTTTAGGACTTGTCATTAGTGATTTGGCGTATATTAAATCGCGTAAGTAGGCCCAATAGTAAGTCATTTGAAATGTTGCTATTAATTCTGTATTTTCAATTAATTGATTAATAAATTTAATCCAACACCCCTTAATATGTTATCCATGAGCTTTTAATCTAATATACCTAGGTATATACGTTGGCCTGCAGCTTCTGTGAAGTGAAATTGATCCGAAGTTGATCAGCGTTCGCATAAAATTGGCTACCTTCCAGATAATGAATGACTGGCAGGACGAGAGCTGCATCTTCCAGAAGTAGAATCAACATCACCTGACAAAATATATATAAATATTCCAGGTAGATCATACTTTGAAGATGTGCATTGATTAGTCTAGCAGTCACTTCTGTCTCGAGGTGAAACCTTACATGGCCTTTGTGATCGGACTTTCCACCTCCAGTAAGACTGGCACATATGAGTATTTTATCAGATCCTGAAGTCCAATTCTCAGAGGATTCGATGTGGATCCTTAAACCAATGCCACAGCTCATTGACAGAAATTATTTCATTCCTTGGGTTTTCATTACCATCCAGAAGTTGAATAGCGCTTTCGAAGGAGGTCCCACACTAGCACCCCAATATTGAATCAATATCGACTGTCAAGGAATCTAAGCCTAGCATTGGCACCAATATTGGACCATTATTGGGGGGGGGGACCGGAACCTTTGTTGAGCCAATATTGGTATTAATATTCCACCTATATATAAACCTAGACCCTACAAACGAGTCTCGGTGGAAGATATATTTCCTAACGTTCACACGAACGTTAGGATATTCTCCTTTCTCGAATCAGACAGAACATGCCCACTTTGCATTCAAGACAGCTGTCAAACGTGAGCTGTAACTTTCATTTAATATTATAATTAGGCCTATGAGGGCGAATCCGTGATTTCTTCGTAACATCTCGTTGAGGACGTGTAACGTTCGACCATGTACAGGCCTATTCATACTTTAACAAACCATTTCAGAGTGGACGTGTAACGTTAGACCGATTGGAGGCTTGTTCGTGCTTCATGAACCATTTCAGTGGGAGTATGGAACGTTAGGCCTCTCTGAAGCTTCTTGAACCATCTCGAATAGGTCTAGGGAATGAATGGTTCTAGGAAGCATAATAACCATGGTGCTTGCCATCCTGTTAATTCAGGGGAGTCCAGATAAGATATCTCCATATCCCACAAAATCGATAAATCTTATATCTCTTATAATAAAAAAAAACAGAAGATCCAGACGCTGATACGAAAGTTCAGTTACGAAGTAGTCTTGAATCTGGCGTAATTTGAACGCGGTATCCTGCAACACTGCTGGACGACACAGAAGCCGGCTCTCAAAGCCCAATTGAACGACAGCTAATTTCATTTTTTATGGCGAAATGGTGTATCATATACAAAAATGAGGCCACTTTTCGTAATCTACGAATCAATGTCTTTCTTATGGTTGGTCTCGTTTCTCTGAAAAACCCCCAATGAGTGCGTGCACCCAGGAAAGGAGAAAAAAAAGGAATAAAATTCACATAATAACGAGATTCAGCGTTATCCACAACCCCAGGGAGATGGAATTTCTAATTTGCTGAAGGATTCTGTGGTGAGAGAGGAAGAAGTTCGCTAAATTTAGTTCCTGTTGATGTTGAATTCTGAATTGGGTTGAATTTTGTTGCAAGAGGGGGTTGAAAAAAAGTAAAAGGCGCTACCGCGCCTATTGATCCCCTGAATAACTAATATGTTGCATGGTTTCAAACGGGGCGAGATGAGCTGAAGTTCCAACATGTAGTGCATGCGAAAGAAGCATCGACTACCAAAGAATATTGCTCTTTGTTGTACGTTCGTCTGTCTGTGTGTCATTTTACAAAGCACTGCGATTTTTTACACTGACTTCCTAAAATCCGAGAATTCATCCTCCAAAATGAAAAAACTCTCTTCGACATGCTGCTTCCTTATATTTACGAAGAACGTAAACTTGCAATGGAAGATGAAATGTGCCCTTCATGAATTTTGACATCATGCGTACCCTTGGATACACATTGATTACCTGTAAACATGAAAATATAAATGGGCTCTATCCAATCGGTAAATGGGATAAAGAGTTATAGTTAAAATAATTTTTTATGAAAGTTATCAAAGTACCGCCCTGACATATGCTATTTACTTGAATGAGTAAGACTTTCACAAGAGTGATGAGAAATCAATTGCCGTCGTTGCGAGTCAACCTCCGTGAGTGCTGGAACTTCTCAGGGAAGCGCCAGCATGAATTGTGTGTAGATGAAAAGGTCCTTCTCCACGTGGGGATTACCTTTCACCACAAAACTTCTTAGCCAATAGTTTCCATCTCTAACCGAACTATTGGCCAATGATGTACGTTGCTTCGTGATGTAGGCAACCACATCGCACAAGATGACGAGATCTTGTTAAGTGGTTTTATTTCCAAGCTAATTTGCCATTTAATAAAACGAGGTTGGAAATTTTATGGTGGAAAGTATACTCCCCCTGAGGATGTCCCCAGCCATATTATTAATCTGACCCAAACAGCGGATTTCTGCTTAATAAAATCATTGCCGAAGAAAGGCGACCAAGGAGCTGAACGATCTTGAGAAATTTTTTTTCAACGGATCGTCCTAGTGAACCATTAAATCGTTTCAAGTTTCACAATAGTGAGGTGAATATTCCTAGAGAACACTTTCCAAACACTCCAAATTCAAAGTCACTATGGGATTGTGCTAATCCAAAACGGTCACCTTGTACAAGTTGACGCAGAATTGCAAAGAAACGAGGCAATTCAGGTTCATCTACTAGTTTTATTTATTTTTTACTGGGATCAGGAATCAGGCGAGGTCAAAGCACACCTTCCAGAATTCCAGCATGGAATGATAGACGTGGCGCCGCACACCACCAAGAGCATGGTTTTCGTCTGGATAGCTCTGTGAGGAAAAAAAATATTATCCAGGATTATGCATCAAGCACAATACGTTGATTCAAAGAGGAGACAAGACTGACACGAGGGCATGCAAGGCAAAACATCGGAAAGTAATTCCATCGCAACCATTTCAATATACCTAGGTATACAGTCTTATAAAAAGCTTGCAGGACATGTTCAGGACGGAAATTCTCAGCACCTATAGTTTCACCTGCGTACATTTTTATATACTGTACCGGGTGTCTGAAAAGTCACTCCCTATTTTAAATTGTTATTGCTCCTAAACCAAAGGAGATATTAAAACATTTCTTTAACTGAATTAAAGCTTATTTTTTACCGTTTACTTTATAACAAAATTGTAAAGCTTTATTACAAAGTTAAAATTCAACGTAGGCTCCAGCATTGTCCTCGCACTTCTGTAACCTTAACAGTACATTTTCAACAGATTATCTCAAGAAGTCACTTGGTGCATTGCAATAGAATATCACGAATTTTGTTTTCAAGTTCATCAATGGTCGTTGGTTTTGATTTTTAAACTAATGTTTTCGCCCAGCCCCACAGAAATAAGTCGCCCGGCGTTAAATCTGGACTTCGAGCAGGCCATTCCGTTGGCCTTCGACGACCTATTAAATTAAGTCGCTCGTTCTTCTATGCTTAATTTTTCAGCCATTATTCACTTATAATAGAAATGGTAATGATTAAGCTTAAAACAGTGAATGAACGGTTACAATATCTCCCGGTCGTACAGTGTACGTCGCACGGAGAAGAAGGGTTACATTTAAAACTATTTTGACTACAAGGAACACGTTGGGATGCATCAGAGAACGCCCAAGAATGCAACACATAAAATGGCGTACATATGCATACCTTGATGCGATGATGGTCCATCAAGATTTAAAAGAAATCACCTGTCAGGCTGTTCGGCCCATAAGAGTCTAAATGGACAAGAACGGTTCTAAGTGTCATGCAGAAGGAAAACGTAGCTGACAAGCTAGTAAGGGTAGAGAAGGCTCTCCTCTTCCGAACAAAATTCCCCTTTGCATCCCAGCATACGCGTTGAAATATTAAGATTGCTACAGGTCAGCGACAGTACCAAAGTCCTCCAGTCATTCGATATGACTCCAGTCATAGGGTTGGAATGAGGATCCAGGGTTACATTTTCTGGATATGGCAAAAAAAGACCCACCGCTTTTAAGTTATTTCATCTCTCAAAGAAGCTACTTTCGCAAAACTTGCGCTGAAAATTTACAATTNCGATATGACTCCAGTCATAGGGTTGGAATGAGGATCCAGGGTTACATTTTCTGGATATGGCAAAAAAAGACCCACCGCTTTTAAGTTATTTCATCTCTCAAAGAAGCTACTTTCGCAAAACTTGCGCTGAAAATTTACAATTACGATAGACTCCTGAAATTTCATTCGAATCAGTGCAAGTCATGACAAGATCATGACCTAACATTGAAACTGAAGCAAACATTTTTTAATGAAGGGGGACTGCAGTACATTCAGAGTGCTTCGTTCTGAAACGAACAGGAAAGGGAAAATCTATTTTTACTCGTAGCAATCTCTGACTCAATACCTCATAGGGTTGGAATGAGGATCCAGGGTTACATTTTCTGGATATGGCAAAAAAAGACCCACCGCTTTTAAGTTATTTCATCTCTCAAAGAAGCTACTTTCGCAAAACTTGCGCTGAAAATTTACAATTGAATTTCAATTAACATTGAAACTGAAGCAAACATTTTTTAATGAAGGGGGACTGCAGTACATTCAGAGTGCTTCGTTCTGAAACGAACAGGAAAGGGAAAATCTATTTTTACTCGTAGCAATCTCTGACTCAATACCCTCGTTAATCTGTAGCATCAAGCTTTCTTTGGAAGAGAGCTTTTTTACTTAAAAAAGCATTCTAAAAACTGTGTTTCAATGGAAAGGAAGTTGTATGTGGTACGGATACTACTACAACAAAGCTATCGTATCGGACGTGTCTCTCACTACCAATAGAGCTCTTGCCCTTTTTCATTAAGTAGCTTCTTTGATTATTACTCATGAAATTGTTTTGGAGTAATGAATTAGGAATGCATTTCAAATAAGTATTCGAATACTAAGATGCATTGGAAATATGCTTAGTGAAAGTTTCGACGAAGAAGTAAATCTTAATTGAAGCGGAGATTCTTAATTGCTCAAAATCTGTAGGTCATTTCACTTGCAGTAATGCTGCGAGTTCTTTTATGTCTTGTCTGATCTCGAGTACGGCATGAGCTGAGGGCCTGATTTTTTTCATTTACCTGTTGCCTGAAGAGGATGTCTTTCTGCTCAAGCGCCCTTGACAGCATCATGGATTGCTGATAATGAACGTTGTCGTCTGCATTTCCGTGAATCAAGTAGAAGAGCTTATTGCGGAAATTCTCCAATTTGTCATCAGTGAGCATGGTCCCAGATTCGTAGGCCACCAGGTTGTCATCCGGAGTCGGCAGTCCCATATACCTCTCCGTGTATATTGTATCTATCAACAACGTCAAAAGTAAAAAAGTTGAGGCTCCTTTTGAAGAAAATTTCAAGGAATTTTACTTTCGCAGCGGAATGATACATGTTGCGCAGTAATGCCAAAAGCATTAAAAAAATGATAGCTCAACTGAATAGAAAAGGGTTTTCCTCCCCGGAATATAATTTTTTCTGGATGATTCCTGGAGACTCTTTAACGGATTTAATTCAAATGAATACGTCTACGTCAGCATGTGAGAGCGCCCTTTTTGCTTGCAACTCCTCACCTTTCTCATTGATTGGATCGAGCCCAAGAATTGTCGGTCGAAATACATCTAATGAATACTGATACGACACTGGGCTCGATTATACTCGTTGCCAAGGTAAATTTTCCTATCGTTGGCAATGAGTATCGTGGCCATTCAGTCGGATGTATCGTATCCCTTTGGATAGAAAAATTGCACTTCTAAAATTTGCGAAACGTCCTATTCTTCCTTTTTGCCTGTTTCTCCCTATTATTTGCTCCTGGGCTTTGTTACGCTCGCTGTCTGTTTTCCTCGGTAGCATTCATGCAGCCCAATCGTTGCATAATACCTGAAGTTACTGCTACATTTCACCTCCAAATCCTAGGCTAAGAGTTAAAACAAATTCTTTCAAAGGAGCTTTAGGATTGTTGCTACTGACAATGGATGCAATATACAAAAGAAGGCGAGCTGCGTGGGTATAATTACTGGTGGTGATTGAAATCTAATGTATCTCACTCCGATTCGCTCCGAATTTGTCAGCTCTACACGGTGTTGTAAAAAAAAAAGGAGCCCCGTTTATTTTCTTAGTTATCTCCACTCGATGTTATGCTTTACTGTGCATGCCACCTCAGGAAAAGAAGAAATGAGAAAGAAATCCCCACCCCACAGGTAAAATGTCAGCAAAAATCTGAAAGCAAATGCCCGCTAATCCCGATAGCCGATACGATAATAGACCCACGAGTGATGAGGACGACGAATACTTCTCAATTAAACCGAGAAGAAATGTGAGCCTCGATGAGAAGTCAAATGTAGAAAATTGGTGGAATACAGTAGTCTCCAAGCAGTTCTCTAGACTGTTCAGAGATGGCGCCAGTGCATTCTCAACTCAGATTGACCACAGCGGGATCAAATCTCAACATTTTTACAATGTAACGAATTTCAACGGAAGAAATGAGTGGCTTTTGAATGATGTATCACACAGGAATTTGGATCGAAAGTTAATATGAAAAGTCAATCCGGGTCAGGTTGAAGGTCAACTCTGAAAATAAATCTAAAATGAGTTTATACGTCTACAAAACATTACGAAACGAATGAGTAATCGTCGATGAAAATTAATCGAGAAACATGGTACCAGTTCACACGACAAAATTTGGGCATAAAGACTTCTGCTGTCGTAAAGGCATCGGCGTTGCACGCGTGAATTTTATATACGTCTCATGTTTGAGGGTTTAATATTATTTTAATGCCTCTTTGGCAAACCCGGCTAGAAATGGTTTGAAACATGTAGAGATTACTACACGACCAATTGTGAAATTCCAATAGGAAGCTGCATGCTGCAACTTAAGTGTTGTTCATGTGTCCCCACAATTTTACCTCCTTGGGGGGGGGGGTCAGTAGTATTGGATCGGTCAAATATTCACTAAATAGGGTACCTTGGGGGGTACAAATTTTGAAACGCCACCACGTCCTTGAACATCGCCGGACCAAATGAAGAAGCCAGGCGGACTGGGATCAGAAACGTGGACGTGAATAAAGGACGGACAACCAGACACACAAACACACTCTCTGAAATATAATAGGATTGATTTGAAACCTTACTTCGCTGCAACCTCAAAATTGTACGTTAAGGTTCCTTTTTAGCCAATCCCCTTGCAATTAAGCCAGGAATACGACTTACTACGTGAGCAGACTTGCAATCATTTACTCTATATTTCCAAAAGTCAAGGACTACCCGTGAATATGTTTTCCATTTCCATTGTCTCACCTGTTTATTTAATTATATGCTCCATCGGCACGAACCCGTTCAGGCCAAAAACGGTTACCTGAGAGTCAGAGGCTTCAATAGCGCTTTGATAGTGCGCACCACACCGTGAAACAGAGCTAAAATTACCAGTACGGTGTCTTCACTTTCCACCAACTTAGTTTTGACCGACATGTCCCCTTTGAGGCAGTGAGCTCCAGTCGCGCCGCTAAGTTCACATTAGTTGATAAAGACCATGGACTCCCTGAAGGTGAAGGCCATGGACATGCCGTATATACTAGTACAATACTCGATGCCTGAGACGGTCACGTGGGTATTGAGTACCACAATGAGGTCGCATCATGTTAACCATCATTTTTATGGGTAGACCTTGACTTGCGGGAGCATAGTGTACTTCACATTTTAGTCAAATACAGTCATATATTATTTTCCGCCCTGGCAAAATTAACAAATAAAGCCTGAAAACAAAACTAAAACCGCTGTGATAGTGGCCTATATGAAGAACGGTATTAAGAAGATGAATACCGTAATAGAGCCAAGAAGTTACAGGAGCCACGGAGATGCCACACTTGAAGACACCTTCGGTATCATTGGCCAACGCCATGGCAGTCGTAAAACCGCCGTAACTCCAACCCCAAATCCCCACTCGCTTCTCATCGATGTATCCAAGATCTCGAACCAGGGTTCTGTTGGAAGAAAGAAAGCATAAAGACGCAAGTGTTGACTTTCTTTCGACGTGCAACTCCCAAATGCACACAAACCTCGTGACATTGATCTGATCTTGGACTTCGACCGTGCCGAGACGACGATACAATTGATAGAGGAGTCGTTCGCCGCGGAATCCGGATCCTCGTCCGTCGATCATGGCGTAGATGATTCCCTCTGCCCCCGAGAGATAAGTTCCCCAATCGACGCCTCGCCATCCGTCCACGATTAGCTTGGAATTTGGACCTGCGTACCTGCATCCACGCAACAGAGAATAATAAATCTTCACCTCCCGAGAATGATAAAAATTCGAATGTACGGAATCAGGAACGATATATACGTGAAAACTATCATGGGATATTTAGTGGAACCGGACTCGTCGAGATCGGGAGGGAGAAAGAGGCGAACTTTAGCTTTGAACCCCTCAGCCACTTCCACTTCCAAGTTCCTCTCGACGGGAAGGTTCAGGGTGTTCAGATTTTCCACGAGATCGCTATTGGAAAACCATTCTTTCACCACTTTCCCACTTTCCGTCTCCTTGATCGTCACCCGATTCGCCACGGTCCTTGGGGTGGCGCATTGAAGTGCATAATAGGACGTGTTCTGACTGAAGTATGCAGATGCAAAGGAGCAGTCTTCGTCGGGAGAGGAACACGACAAGCAGGTCATGTTAAGAGTGTCCTCTTCGATGCGGTACACGCCTCTTTCTGACGACGCATTTCCATACGTGCCTCGAATGTATCTGAAAACATTCCCCAGGAAAGAGGAAAAACTCTCGATTTCTTGCGGAATACAGGGGCAACTCTGGAGAGATGCTGTTTTGATTGCGTCTGACTTACATGTGGTTATTTTCAGCGTCCCATGTGTAGACTTCGATGACTTCGAACCCAACTGGCGTGAGAGGTTCGGAAAGGGAAGAAGAAGAGACCTTGAAGAGCCTCTTCCAGCCTTCATCGGGAAGCACAATGAGATAAGCAGAAGAATCGAGAGATGAAGGGAAGGTGGGCGCCGGGATCTCGAACCATCCTTCGTTATTTTCCCGCGTCAGGGCCTAGGCATCGGATCACAGTCGAACGGTTTCATTCGAGACCGATCCTCCGTCTCCAGACCGTTCACGAAAAGAAGAACCACTCACGTCAGAACAAACCCAAGTACTGTTCTCGAGCCGGGAGCACAAATCTGTAATGCTGTAATTTTGGTGCCGATTGAGCAAATTGACGGCCAAGTGAGATCCACCCGACCAAGAAATCCCTGTCACGTAATACTCCCTGCACGATACGAAAATTTCGGACGCATAGAGCGGATTCAGCCCGACGATGGAGACACTCGTCATCGCCGGACTCACTCATTTTCGGAGACGGAGGAGAGAAGGATGGTGGACTTCATTATCGAATGCGGATTCGATTGCGATGATTCCACGTCGACCATCCAAAGCGCCACCACGGGATTCTCCGTTCCCACCTGGCGAAAGACACACGAAACGCGATCAGAATTTTCACATCGCGGAGAAAAACGATTATCCCCGTACCTTGGGATAGTGAAGCTTGACCGTGGTAGGATACTGATTATCGACACTGTAAGGCCGATAAACCGCGTATTCCATCACGGGGACCCTCCTGTCGTCGAAGGAAAGGTAGGCGAACTTGCTGCTGTCTCCCGACCACCACACCGCACTCGAGTCGCCGAAAACCTCCTCTGAGCAGACAGCCTCCGGCTCGAATCACGGCCGGTGCGACGAGAAAACGAGGAAAGGAAAATCCCGTCACCTTCGTAGACCCAGTCGGCGATGCCGTTGAAGATGGCGTCCGGTTCTCCGTTGCTGGTGACTCGAAAGGTCCGATCTTCCCTCGGATCGGGCCGGTAATAGAGATCGTTTCGGAAGACGAGGACGAGGCGGTCCTCGGTCGGAGCCCATTTGGCCAGGGAAAAGTAGACCGGTGAATCGGGCGGAATCGTCGACGCGTTCAAAGTCACGTTCGTCACGTTCCTGGTATTCCCAGCGTTACGGAAACTCACTCGCGACTCATCGACGAAACGAAATCGATCGACGATCGGAGACTTACCCTCTCTCGATGTCGTAAATGGAGTACCGAGCGTTGAAGGAATGCCTGTATATCTGCAACACCGAAAAAAAAACGGAATGAATTGGAGTCCGAGCGCCACCTGGAACGAATAAAAAAAAAAAAACCAAAGACTTCAGAACCTGATGGACATCCCAAGCCAAGAGGACAAAGCTTTGCTTCGGCGAAACCGACGTGAATCTCACCCCTTCCTGGAATACGGACTTTTTCATTCGTCTTAAAACCCACATGGAATCGATGCGAAGGAAAAAGGATTACGAACGAGGAAACTTGAAGGAACCAAAAGGGTTTCTTGGCTCGTTTTCACATCAAATTTTACCAGGTCTTCTTCTGCATTTCGATACACCAGTTCCGAGTCTGCAAACAGAAACAAATGTTTTTCGCGACGTGCAGATCACTCGAAGTAAAAGAAAAAACTGAATTACCTGAAATCCAGGAAGCATTGGAAGAAAAGGAAGGAGCGCCGAATTTATTGAGGAGATAGTCGTCGAACTCGAGTTTCCGGAGTCTTCTCGGCAGATTCCCCGATCCCTCCTCGTCGTCGAAGGCAGTGAAGTAGATGACGAGGGCGAGTCCCGCGACGACCACGACCCCGATCGCGACGAGCAGCGTTCGGAAATGCAGGAGCTTGGACCTGCAGGTCTGCGACCGTTTTTCGCCGTCTTCAGGGCCCGTTTCCTGCATGATGGCCTGTCACGATTGCAACATGTTTTCAGAGGGCTGTCCTGCTCGATACGTTACGTGACGCAACTTGATACGAGAAGTACTTTCGCCGATAATGAAGGGCAGAAAGCGTGCAGGAATTAAATGGAATCTGGTGGAATTTAATAATCGAAACCCATTCAACCTTTGGCTATGGGCTTTCCCTTATGAAAACTGTTTGTGCAAGGTTATTTTGCGCTGCGCCGACTTACATATTACGTCGCAAATACGTATATCATAACTAGTCGAAAGCCCGTGTGCACACGGGATCTGACGTTAATAAGAGAATTTCGATTTTGTTCACTGGATGATGATTCCTTGAGAAAATATTTCTCAATAAAAAAGAATGAAAGACATTTGGGAACTGGGGCCAAGGCCCAACCATTGCCAAATGTCTTCTTTACCGCTGATCGCATTCGGAATCTGTCTCATTTGCTCTGCGTACGCGGGNCGAGGAAACTTGAAGGAACCAAAAGGGTTTCTTGGCTCGTTTTCACATCAAATTTTACCAGGTCTTCTTCTGCATTTCGATACACCAGTTCCGAGTCTGCAAACAGAAACAAATGTTTTTCGCGACGTGCAGATCACTCGAAGTAAAAGAAAAAACTGAATTACCTGAAATCCAGGAAGCATTGGAAGAAAAGGAAGGAGCGCCGAATTTATTGAGGAGATAGTCGTCGAACTCGAGTTTCCGGAGTCTTCTCGGCAGATTCCCCGATCCCTCCTCGTCGTCGAAGGCAGTGAAGTAGATGACGAGGGCGAGTCCCGCGACGACCACGACCCCGATCGCGACGAGCAGCGTTCGGAAATGCAGGAGCTTGGACCTGCAGGTCTGCGACCGTTTTTCGCCGTCTTCAGGGCCCGTTTCCTGCATGATGGCCTGTCACGATTGCAACATGTTTTCAGAGGGCTGTCCTGCTCGATACGTTACGTGACGCAACTTGATACGAGAAGTACTTTCGCCGATAATGAAGGGCAGAAAGCGTGCAGGAATTAAATGGAATCTGGTGGAATTTAATAATCGAAACCCATTCAACCTTTGGCTATGGGCTTTCCCTTATGAAAACTGTTTGTGCAAGGTTATTTTGCGCTGCGCCGACTTACATATTACGTCGCAAATACGTATATCATAACTAGTCGAAAGCCCGTGTGCACACGGGATCTGACGTTAATAAGAGAATTTCGATTTTGTTCACTGGATGATGATTCCTTGAGAAAATATTTCTCAATAAAAAAGAATGAAAGACATTTGGGAACTGGGGCCAAGGCCCAACCATTGCCAAATGTCTTCTTTACCGCTGATCGCATTCGGAATCTGTCTCATTTGCTCTGCGTACGCGGGAACTTTCGGCCTCGGTACGAGGTAATCGAGGTAATTGAGGTAATCGGTAATCCACATCAGCATGACTCCCACGCGCGACTTCGCTTTATCTTACGATCGTCACCGCGGGGTCATTTTCTAGCTGTTGATGTTTTTTGTGACATGATGTGGGAATTATTTTCCCCCTGAAAAAAAAAATCCCTAACAATTTTGGTTAAAAAATACTTATACGTCAGTAAGTTACCAGAGGGACAGAACCGGAACTCAGTCGGACGGACATGAGCATGCACGACATACACGCAATCGCAGTCACAACGATATCCAATTTGGCAATATTCCATGATTGGAAAGCGAACCCGTTAGGTCGGACAACGTCAGGTCGACGTTGAGCGAGGACTGCTCTTTCAACGTGGCAATATTGCCACAATGTCGAGATGAAACACGGTTCAACGCCTCCTTTTTCTGAGCCTCAACACTTGCTAATACTGATTAAAGCTTCAGGTTACTCTAATGAATGAAATTATACCACGGAATGATCCTTCCAAGTAACTTCCTTCACTTAGATTTGATATTTATGGTATTAGCATTAAAGTAATAGGACAGTTAAGCGTGGGGTTTTGAAGATAATCAGTGCATTGTCATGTAGTTGACCCTATTTTTCGCATCGTTTCCGTTCTTTCTTCCCTTTCTTATACACGCAACTGCTACGGCGTCCTACAATTGCGAAATGCAGTCCCTACTTTTTATTACGTTTTCTTCTAGTCGCAATCAGCCTTATCAGAATCTCCGGTCTTTTAATTAAAAGAATATGTAAATACCGGTACATACTAGCCGACCCATGGAAGACTTCCGAGAACAATTCGGCAAGAAATCCCGAGTTCGTTCGGTTAAAACTCATTGGCCTTCTCATCGCTTTAGGCAGCAGCCCCTCATCCCCATACTTTACGTGTCCCCACGTACAACCCTTGGAGTTCCCATTCATCCCGCTGAAGGGAGAGTGACTTCCCAGATCCTCGGCCTTGCATTTATCGGCACTTTTTCCTACCGATCACAACCCTGTCCGCTTCGTCCGTAAAGTCCATCTCCATTACGTTGCGTGCAAGCCTATGAGTGAAATATACGGATATCGATACGGGATGGTGACGACCCTTGCGATCGACCTCCGACGACCCCCATCCTTGCGATCCAAGAATATACCATCCTGTTGTATCCCACCCTGAGTGGATTCCACCGCTTTCACCCTCTGGAATTACTCTCCTTCGCACGAAGAAAAACGGGACTGCAAGTATTGTGCGTGGGTTTTCTTGCGTGAAAGCTCATATCGAGATGCGAACATCCCTCAGTTATGGGGGGGGGGGGAAGAGCGCGTCATACAGTGACTCTCTCTCCTATTCTCAAGAACGGATTCGTCTGTTGCGAAGGTCGGAGAGAAAGTCCGAGCCAGGTGCTAGCGTGAGACGGGCATCCGCGGATGACTTCCACCAACTGTTTCTCGGCAATTTCCGAGCTCAGTCGGCAGCCCTAAAACTCGGCGGCCCTCTCAACGATATGAAGCAGCACCACCTCCATCCCGTTCTCGAAAATGACCTGTGGAATGCTTCCACGAAGTTCGGGTCGGTCTCGGCCATGGGTGTCAAATTGCCGGCCAACTATTTGATTTCGTCCGGTCTGCAATGTCCTCTTCAACAGTTGGTTTTGGAAAAGCGAAGACAATTTCAATCTGTTAGCAATTGAAACTTTGGCGCAAGATGTGCGAATGTGCGCCCAACCATTCCTGAAATGTTCCATTCGGCCACCATCTCAGTCAAGTTTGACATTTCTGGCATTGGCTAAGCATGTAAAATAGTCAGGGTCGCCAAAAGAAATTGTGAGGCCTGAGGCAATTTCATATAAAGGCTCCTTTCCACTCCTCCTTCTCCCCCCCCCCCCTTTCAAATACACTCGTTGAGTGTGTTTGAACTCTTCATTGCGAACGAACGCTTCGCTAATAATAGTATCAATACATACATCATCCGGTGTGGCCGGTCCCCCCCCCCGCCATGGGACGCGGGGCGAACTGCCCATTTTGCCCCTTCCCCCCTCTCTACGGTCCTACGGTCTTGAACATAGTCGAGAATCCATGAGTTCAGTTGACTCGAGCACTCTAGGCGGCAGCCGCTCTTTCTCCCGTTCTCGAGAACGAATCCGACAGTCGCGAAGACTCGAAAGAAATTGCCCGCTCTCGAGCGAGACGGAGCCCACGGAAGACATCCAAGAACTCCGGGTTGGCCAAGGCTAAGCGTAGAGCCTTTTCGGATATTCACGAGTTCAGTCAGCGGTCCCACTCACGCTCTGCGCAGCAGCAGCTCTGACATTCTTCCGCACACCCACCCCATTCCCCCCTACTCACGGGGTGTTCGTGCCCATCATACGTCTTTTCCGGATCCCGAGAAATACACGGGCGGAGATCTCATCCCCGGCGAGAAAGTAATCCTCCCTCGAGGTATGAAAGGGGACGAACGAGTGGGATACGCAGGGACTTTTACACGTCCCTGCAAAAAATTCCGTATCGGAGGTGTGAACAATCAGAGAGGGGCGGCGGAGGCATGCGTAGAATGCCTTTCTCTCCCTTGGTAGCGTTAGGGATGGCATGGAGAGGTGAAGTTTAACCACCGTGTTCGGTGGTGCAATGGAAGCATACTTCACCGGCAACCAATAGGTTCTAGTTTCGACTCGCGCTCGTTCCATCGTCTTTTTTCGTCCTCTTATGCAATCGGAACTCTTACCCCCGACAGCACCCCCCCCCCCCCCCTCCGTCTACCTCTCTCGGGGCTGTTACGTTATCGAAAATAGATCCGACTGTCGCAACGGCCGGAAAAAAATTGCTCCCTGAAGAGTGGGAGACGTACACCTGGAGGCAGGCATGAAGGCGCTGCACAAGCACTTGCAGACATACACGGAGGCCCAAGCATATTACTGTATATGCTGTATACCGTATACGAGGGTAAGTCTGAAAGTAAGGTTCCCTATTTCATTTCTTCGGAGGACAGGTAATTACACCGAAGACAATATACAGGAAATGTCCCCACGTACTCTTATATTTACCCACGTAGTCGCCAGACTTGTTGAGACATTTGTCGTAACAATCGATCAGCTTATCGAACCCCTGCCGACAGATGGACGGGAACCTCACTTTCTGACTCGCTCTCGTGGATAGATCGATCGATGGAATGAAGAACGCTCTCTTTCCGACTATGCATACGACAAGACTCACGGATTGCTGAGGATTATTCGAGGAACCATGCATCATAGACGGTACACGGAGCACGTCTGGTATCGATATCTCGGGATGCGTGAATGCATGACACGAGCAGAAGAATGAAGCGTAGACTCGCGTCCACCCTGGACGATGATAGGAGGGCCCAAGAGAGAGAGAGAGAAGCGATCTTTATGGGGATGTCACTCCAAGATTGGGCCAATAAATTTCCAGACGTGCTCCGCTGGAAGACGCACTCAAGAATCAGCCGGATGAATCAGCGTCATTCAAGAGACGATCGTATCCGCTTTGTGACTTTAGAGCCATGCGGAGGAAATACGTGAGATGTTCTTATTTTATCCTAGGTATAGTAGCTTTCAGAACCGAACTTCCTATGCTCGCCCTCTTGATCTCTTTCCAGGGGGAGGAATTCTCATTAATCCGAGGTCAGAGCTGGCAAATATCGACTAGTGGCAGGTAAACCTGCTGTAAACCGTAGAAAACGAAATTCTCTGTTGTCGTGGAAGGAGTCACCACGATCTTCAGAGAGAACCACCCAAGTAGCACCCTAACGCCTTCAATGAACGTTTCATTCAAGTTATTGTCCGCATTCCATTAACGTCCTTGGGAACGTCCTATTCACTGCTTAAATGTTAAAAATTCAAAAGCAAAGAAAAGCAGTTCAATTTATGAGTTCCCTGAACTAAGTGAATTTGATATTTCGATGAAGATGGTTCAAGAAAACTTAATTTTTTAGGATTAATCCAATATGCAATTAAACGTTTTTGATATTCTCTTTTCATCACTTAAATTGCATTCGGTCTAAGTAAAGTAATTCACGTGGCTGGTTTTACGAGCCATCGTGTGGCCGATTAGTCGGATCTGAAGGTAATACACTGGCTGGAATTGTCTGGTGGAGAAGCGAGGGGAAATTCAGTCTTCCTGCTGTAATTTGCATCTTATCTGCAGATACATTCTTATCTTATTGTCCTCCACCGAAATCCCTTTCTGTGAGTGATATGGTTATGAATGCTGCACTTATTATTCTTCATGAAGTGACCTTGGAAGTTGAACCATCCTCCCTCTATCGTTCGAGCCGGAGTTCTCTGGAGACTCCTTGGAATGGTAATTTTATAATAATTACAGTAAAAGATAATGCACATGTCCGACATAACGGACTGAAAGGATCGCGCGGGTGGGGTGGGGTGGGGGTGGGGTGGGGTGTCAAGTGGGTGAGTCGGACAAGGAGTCTAATTGGAGGACAGTGAGGAGAAACCTTAGAGAAGACGCGGGATATTGAGTGGACCCTTGGCGTTAGTGCTGGAGATCGTAAGCCGTCTGTCGCCCCACCCATCCTACTCTGGTTCATATTCAGGCAATGCTCGTTGAATATCTATTGACTAATAGCCATTTAAGGGAAAATAATTTCGAACTTTTATCCCATATCCATTCTCTGGTTCTTCTCATTATTGACCTCTTTCCAAGCTGGTTGCCACAATGATGTAATCGTGTATTTAAGGAGTCAACGGAGTCATTATAAAGCTCGAACACGCTGGCGATCTCTTCGTGGTAATCAGTAACGTTAAATCACGTCGAAGCCGCCTACAAAACGTTTGACGAATGTCCTTCAAATGCAGGTTTCGTGATTAAAAGGCACCCTAACTGAACGCCAAAAAGGTGCTCGTCCCGGTACACTGGATGTCCAAGGGCCTCTGATAACGAGCGTTAATGCGCTACTTGGGCAATGTCATCTATATAATGAAATCTACTTTGGTCGGTGGCTCGTGCCATGCGCGCGCACACATGACAGACGCGTGCGCTCAGCACGATCGCGTGTGCTCTCCCCAGAGTCTTCTGTCTGCGTCTTTGTGTACGGCTCCCTCTCCCGGGCTTGCATTTTTTTTTCCTTGCCGCTGCGACTGTCCGATCTATTCCCTTAGAACGTAATAGCCCGGGGGATGGGGGAAGAGTTCCGATGACGTAAGAGGACGAAAAGAAAAAGATGGACGGAGCAGGCATCTGCTCCAGGGCCTCCAAATAGCCTGTCGAGTGTGCTACCAATCCACCACCGAACCTAAGACGTTCGATGCGATTTTTCCATGCCATCCTCTAGCATAACAACGGGAGCGAGAGACATTCTACGCACACCTCCCGTTCTCTACTTGAGGGGTACGATACGGACTTTCCCTTACGGACGTGTAAAACGTCCCCTCGTATTACAATTGGAGTCCTCTTTCATCTCTGAAGGAAGGATGACTTCCTCGTCGGTATGAGATCTCCGCCTATCCGAATCCCGACCCCTTGATCGATGGAAACCCCATCCTCTCATTCCTCACAAGGAGGGTGACTCCCGAGGGTGAAAACGGCGGGATCCCACCTGTGTGGCACAGGAGCTTGAACTCTTGGCTCGGAAAGACGACGTCGGCGGCGTCGTAACCATCCCGTTTCTCTTTCTTCGATTTCTCTCGTGGGCCTCAAGTTCCAGGTCTGCCTTTCCCGAGATTGCTAGGCCTAAGAAGGCGATGACGTCACGCCGCCCTCGCATCGTCACCGTCGACCTCTTTTACACCCGATGTGAGGCATCAAGTCAAACGAACTTTAGTTCGTTTGACGAAGTGAACGGTCGAAGGCAAACTTAAGCTAAAGAAGACGAATGGCAACCACTTCGTGCATGGTAAAAGCGTTGGCGGGTCTCGACAGGGCATGCTCAAGTATTCAGTCGGGCCGCTCGGATGATCCCTTGCTACCTGCTCGGATGATCCCTTGCTACCTGCTCGGATGATCCCTTGCTACCTGCTCGGATGATCCCTTGCTACCTGCTCCTTCGCTCCTCCACCTCGGACCCGCATTAAACTCTCTGAATCACTTCGCACGTGAATCGCAGCATTTTGCTGACCTATTCTTAATCGCTATTTTATGCCATTAAACGAAACTGAAGTATTAGACCCATATTCGTGATAAAGAGAATTCTTTGAACGACGCGATGGGGCATACTGGTTCCGCTGAGAACCTATCGTGCCTGCTGTGTCGGGGCTCTTTTTCGTAGAGTTAGTATTTAGAAGAAAGTTGGATCGGAAAATCGGGGGAAATACCATAGGAGTGAACGGTGACTGAGGCCATGAGCCCAACAATTATGGCTTTCCATTGCAGCACGCATGCCTATACCGTTCCTATGGGTGTGCCATCTCCAGTTATTTCTTAGCTCGGTGGATCTCCCATGGCCAACAGGTACACGCAGCGTGGCATGAGGCCATTAACGTTCGGAAACGTGCGCGGCGGGTTGCGATGTGAGTTGCGCGAGGCCGCGGATAAAACCCACATACCACATTGTCTTACGAGGCGACGATTTGAGGTAACGCCTTCATCTTTGGGTTACCCTTCGTCTTCGCTCGGCGTCGGTTCCCCGTCCTTCGCGACGACGATCAACGAAGCGCAGGGGCAGACCGAGATATTAGGGCTGCTTTTCCCGCGTCCCGTCTTCTCGCATGGCCAGCAGAGCAAGGGGGGGCGGGAGTTTGGCGACCGCCTCCCATGGCCATGTGCGCATTCTGCTCCTTTAAATACGGTACTTCTGTGGTTTTGCACGGGCTAACTACTAGTATTTATAAAGCCTGCAGGTCTCATCGACCCGTGATCATCTTCGGCACCCGATCAGTGAATGGAACGAAGGAGACGAATGCGAATGGAGTCGAAGAAAAATATATCACCCCCATTTCATCATGGACGCTAAAAATCCCAGGTTTTCCGGTAGCAGGGGTGAGACATCACGACGAACGATGCCACCGTTCCCTTGCGATTATAGCCGAAACTCACGTCTCCTCGTTCGTCCGAGAGATGGCGAGACGAGAACGAATCTCCGATTTTCCGCGAAAGTTGCATACCCTCCCTTTCCTCTGGCCGATTTTGTGATTTCATTTATGAAAGGCACATCCTCGGACGATACGGAAGAGTTCTGTCGAAATCCCAAGTTCATGACTCTAACCGTCTGGCCTGTAGAACCGTCACACCGGCACACACAATTGTCTCTCGGCCTAGCTAGCGGTCGGGATCGCGCACGCTGTGTTTAACCTTCGGACCTCGTAGCAACCAACCGAGGTCTGGAGGTTTGGATTAACCAACTTTCTTTCACCAAAGTTCAGTTAGCAAGGAAGTGCCTTGCAGAAATCCGCAATTAGGGTCAGCATGTGGCACCCCTGATTTTGTCACATCCAGTCGAATCTCGATGGGCTCGCTTCAAGTGAGAGAGAGAGAGAGGAGAGAGTGCGAGAGAGAGAGAGGAGAGAGAGAGAGAGAGAGCGAGGGCTGATCTCGTTTTGCACTTAGGCAGCCCCCCCGCATGCGGAGTCCGTCTTCTTCCGTCAGATTTCTCGCTTTCCCGACCCGGCAGTCGCACGCGGAACGACGGACGGCTCCCGGGTCCCGAGGAGCATTCTCTGGGAGGACAAGAGAGGCTGGGAGGCCCATATCGGAAAGTAACAAAACTGGATTCATAGCAAATTTTTACAACTTGCAAGCGATCCTTCTCTTTCTCTATCTCTCGAGGTTTTCGAGAAATGTTAACTTCGTTTAAAAATTGAACATCGTTTGAGAAATTCCTTTCCGCTGATGTTTGATATCACTAACCTGAGACCTTCGATTCGGCGTTGCTAATACCGATTTCCTCGTAATAAAAAAGGACAGGTATATTTTCTGATCCGAAAGTTCTCGAAACGGGTGAGAAGAGATGGAAATATCGCAGGCGATATTGCCTCTCCCTCTTGGATCGTTTCGCAGGACCGCACTCGGTTTCCCACACGGTTCGACCGGAATCGGTCGCAATGGGGCCGTCGCAATAGGTCACGATGGCACGCGCGGCTGGAGGTCGGAAAAATGCACTGCAGGGGAGGACCGCACAAACGCCACTGATATGGAACAATGAGCAATCGGCATGAGTTGTGAGGGGTGGGGGGGGGGAGTGGGGGTGGGGGGGAGTGGGGGTGGGGGGGAAGGCGGGGGGGACGCGTGACACATTCATATGCAAATCAGAGTTCGTCTTTTATCAGATAAACCCTCTTTTCGGAAGTTTAAAATGGAGCATGCCCACCTGTACGAGTTTGCACCCTTACGAAAATGTCTTATAAGATTCCTATATATTCCTAAAGGATTATATAGGAATCCTATAGGAACCTAAAGGAATCCTATAGGATCCTATAT